>BKZX01030164.1:12347-25231 GCA_014362285.1 Fagus crenata | reverse complement strand
AAGGCTCTTGAAGAATTTTTATTTGCAATAAGGATCAAACTAGCCATGTCTTGCTTTTCATGTCTCTCCCTCTCCTACTTTCTTTTTTATTTTGAGTAAGGTTTAGACATGTGGGAGGTCGGAATTTGAATTGGGTTGCAACATGGTTCATTCACTTCCCAATTCCCACCAGTCTCTCTCTTTTCACTATCTTCGACATAAGAAACACAAATCTAGTAATGACTCGACCAGTATTGTTGCACTCTCTTTCCATATGGTAGAGATTGGAATAGGTTTTCCCTTGTTTTTAGTATACCAAATTATTCCATTAATTGTGAGTAATTTTTATGGTGAAGGATTATATGAATTACATGGTAAATTTTGTTGATTAAAGGGATGCTTAAAATACTCTATATTGAATCCTAAAATGAAGGAAATGAAGCAGGCCTTACGCCCTAGTGTTGGGATTTATTTTCAGTACCTTAGCCACACTTTACTACACATAGCAACAGAAACATCTCTATGGTAATTTTTCACTAGTTCTTGAGCTAGAAGAATATTATATTTACGGCAATCTTGCACGAAAACTATTTGACTATTTGGGAACCCTAATAAAATCGTTCAACCAAACTTTTAATATGTTTGTAAGCACTAAGAAACTTAAAGTTACACTTGTATATGGTACTTTAATCGGATAAAGATTTAAAGTATTCAATACTAGAAGGATTTGGCACTTTATTTTAGTACATTGACCTCATCAAGTAGCTTGGCTGTTAGCCTGTTAGGAGGAAAGATTGAATTGTCCAAGTGATTTCAGCGCCTGCAACAGCCCAAACATGCTTTGAAAAAATGTGGATTGAAAGTTTTGCAACTATTTGTTTATGGTCGTATGAGTAATAGTGTTAGGAATATAATTTTAGAAGAGTAATGGGATTGAAACTCATATTTGGCCTATGAATGTGACCATACACATAGTTGTCGGTTTACTTAAACAAGCCGAGTTAAGTTAACTTGCTTGTGTGTGTTAATTGAGCAACGTGAGTTTTGGGCTGGGTGTCTTTCATTTTGGGCTTCCTTTTGAACCAATTTTGCGATTTGAATGGGCACATTTTCTTTCGGTGTTTTGCATTAAACCCAATAAGGCTTGGTTTAAATTAATTTTGCTTGGAATAGGCCTAGATTTGAATTCTTTGGACCACATCTCAATATGATTTAAGTCCAAGCCAAGCATTGATCATTTTTTAAGAGCCCAACTGTTTATTATCTTTTAATTGAAGCCCAATCATCCTCTTTTTTTTAGGGCCAGCAGATTATCATGGATTCATGATAAAGTGAATTGCATTAGAGTGCGTATTCGAATCTGTTTGAGCATTCATGAATAAAGCTAAAACTCATACAATATAAACGCTAGGCAAAATACAAAATCAGACCACTGGGATGTGAGATACAAATCGGCTAGGATCCTCTAACTGGGCCATATCTTCAAACCAAGGTTATACATATTCTTTTAAAGCAAAGATTACAATTGAACATAATTTAGCTGTAAACCAGTTTTGTAGCAATCTTGCACCAATCCACTATATGACAATTCATAAAATCATCCATCTGTATTATTTAAACAAGTCACATGACTTATTAAATAAGTCATTTGATTAAAAATACACGTGGATAATTATTTAAATTATCATATAGTGGGTTGTAAAAAAATTACTACAAATTAATTTATAGCTAAACTTTGTTATTACAAATTTTATTTATAATTGGGAGTAAGCATTAAACAATTGGTGCCAAACCCACTCCTTGTTCCTCTGGCATGTTGGGATTCAGCATGGGAGATCCATTGGATGCTTGGGAAGGTATCTGCCTAATTGATTGGGATAAGAAATTCGGTTGGAACCAGTTACATAAAACGTCGAAGGCATCAGAAGTTGAGTGTGAAATTGATCGGAGAATTCCTTGACAGCATTGGAGAATACGTTGGTACTTGCCATAAAGTAAACTCACAAGAACGAAGACCCATATAGTGAAGATGAACCATCCAAATGGAGGGAAAATGATCAATATGAGCAAGTCACAGGCAAAGGCTCCAGAAATAAGGGACACAATTTTGAGAAAAGGGAGATAACTTGTGTTGAAAGTTGTTAGTATCACCGCTGCCAATGCTATAGTGCAGGTACATACATCTATTATTAAGAGCACCATGATGGCACTATGTGCGTGGAATAGTGTAGCACCTGAGCTTTGATACTTCATTCCTACGAGGGTAAGTAAAAATCCAAAGAAAAAGCCAAAAAGAGCAATCAACCCGGTGAATAAACGGACTTCCATCTCACTTCTGGATATAGAACAAAAATTGTATTAGATTATGTGCAACATATAATTAAATGGGTGCAAATAAATGAATATCTTCTATTTGTCTTTTAGGGGCTAGGTTCTAACAGTGTATAACTTAGCTGATATGATTCAATATGTATAAACATAATGAAAATTACCTCCAATTTAAATAAAGTTGGACAAGGATTGTTGATAACTTTTATATATATATATATATATATATATTTGTTGCTAAAACCAACCAAACTTTAAATAAAGACGCAAAGCAAGAACATCCCTACTCCAAACATTCTAGACAAAGAAATTCATAGTGTTGTGAACTGCAAATTTCGTTAATGAGTGAGCAACAAAGTTAGCTTCTCTCTTAACCCAACTAAACTTGCAGCAACTAAGCAAAGCACTAAAGATGTCAAGCCTTATTGCATAAAATCTTTACATGTTAGGCCAAAAATCTTAGATAATTGGGTGACAATAAATTAAAGGGCCTTTATTGAGTGAATCCCAAGATTTTATTTTGTTCAATCCAAAGTGCAAACACCTACAAGTTTACCCAAGCCACCCATCCATATGATCCAAGTGTGCCCACAGTTGGGCCTACTTATATATTCAGCCCTCCTCAGTTGGCTTCAACTGACATGTTGGAGTGGGCTTGGCAGCTAGGTAAAATATTTTGTTGCTATACAAGAGGTATGCAGGGGATGGAAGCTCATTAAATAGCCCAATACACTTTTTCTTTTGTATAGCCCAATAGATGCAAACCAGTACACATTTTTTTTTGCATAGCCGAATACACTTAATGAGGCTCCAAAGAGCCCCCAAAAGAAAAAATTTCTTGTTGATATCTATCTCTATTAGCAATGGTTGAATAGAGGGCTTTTCATGCTGGTGACCAGGGGAGAAAAATGAAAATAGATCAGCCATGCTCTTGGGCAATGGCCTAGGAAACCTATATTAGGCTTTTCCTGATGAGGTGTTCCTGGAGCTAATTTTTTCTGGTTGAATCTTAATTATCTTCATTGTTTTTCATGAATCTTTCCTTACCTCACCCTCCCAAAAAAAGAAAAAAGAAAAAAGAAAGGGGCATCAATTTAAGGGACAAAAGCAATGTTTATTAAGTAGAAGATGTTTTTTACTACCGGTATCTTTATTAATTTTGTATGTCAAAAAATGGTACTGTAAAAGATGTTTTTTACTATATATGTATCTTATATGCGCGTGAAAGTTCAACCAACATATGTATATATATAGATATTTATACATAAACATATTTTTTTATATCTCACTATCAAAACATATGTATTTATCTTATGTAATAATTTCAATATTTATAAACTATTTATATAAACAATTTTGAGATCCTAACAGGTTTTTCAAACCTGAAGTCTGGGATAAAATCTAATATTTTCTGCGATAAAAATGTGCCATCATCTCTGTTTGTACCTTAAACCACAATTAATAAGTCACATCCATTTTGTCTTTCATTTTCACTTCTATCAATGGGTAAACTTTAATGGACATTAATTGAAGCCACACTTATTTAGTGAAACACTAATTGGGAAAATCATGATTTAGTACAAAAAGTATAGACGAGAACTACTAGAATTCATAGCCAAACACAGAAAAATGTAAAACCAAAACTAAAGCAAAAAACTTTGTACTAACTACTAACCTTTCGGAATCCATTCTGAGCGACTTGTTTCTCTGACTCTAAGCAAGGAATTGAAGTGGTTTCTTGAGCTATTTCTGAAATGTGTTTTGGCTTCCCCTCTGCAAAAGGGTGGGAGAGAGAGACATATTTATAGGCCTCCTGGTCAAGGTGGACCATCCCAAAGAAAACTATATGAAAAATCCTTTCTATGTGGCATAGACATTAAGTCACCCCGAATAAAACGGGCGTACTAAACAGTTTTGGAGCGTATTTTTTATTCATTCGGGAAACAGCGTACCATTGGTATCAACTGTCCAAATAATGGACCATATCAATAAACATAAGGATATTCATATTAGTATTGTTTATTTGTTTACGGCATCCTACGATGCTTTCTGATGTCAAAAAGTCTAGAATATCAAATCTAGACAAAATTACATTTTCCAACTATTAAAGCTTAGTGAGACTTGTGTCTATTTTTATCTTTTGGCTAAGTGGTAAGTTCACTAATTGTCTTTGATTTCAAGTAAAATGTCTGAGATAAATTATCTGAAAAGACTATATCTTTTTTTACAATCAAATGACAAATTGACAATAGTACTCAAATAGGACACAGTCGTTTTATTTATTTATTTATTTTGTCCCAAAGTGCTTGTAACACTAAATTACAACAAAAACATATGACTGTAACAGTGTGTGACATTTACTTTCATTTTTAAATATATATATATATATATCTTTTATTTTATTTTATGAAATTTTAAATATATATATCAGTTACATACTAACATCCAAACTTAATTTTGTATTTCTTTGCTGTAACACAAACATTCTGCTTTTGGGTCAATTTTGCAGGTAGGTTTAGAATTTTTATTGGTTGTCAAATTTAAAGCCTTGAATTAAATAAAAAAGAAGAAGCCAGTTACTGTTATTCCATTCTAAACTTCAAAGCTATCCTTTTCTAGTGTGAGTGTGACTTGCTCTGATGTTTCCTAACTTTTTTCCGCCCGTCTGCATGTTATCAAAACGATCTTCTTTTTAAAGGATACGAATTATACGGATCTCGAATTTTTGTTTTAATTTTGGGATACCCTTGTATTATATATTGGCACTAGACTTTTTTTTTTTTTTTAAAAAAAACAACTATCCTTGACTTTTTGAGAGGCAAAACTCGTGTTGAAGTGAAACCACTATCTTCTAGACCCGATTACTTCAAGCACGAACCACTTTGTCATGTTCTATTTCATCCTTGACATGTATGCCTACTTTACATTCAAGAATTAGATTTCCTAAATAACTTATTATTTCGATCCATTTTGGAATTATGTGGAGGATTAGAAGAAATATTTATTTTCATCTTTAAACTTTTCATGAAACTCATTTTTCGTCCCTAAACTTTAAAATATTTATTACTCATTCTTAAACTTTTGAAAAGTTCTAGTTTATATCATTTCGCCCACCCCGTTAACTTTTACCCTATGTTCCCTAACAAAATGCAGACGTTACAGATTTATAGCATTAGATAATCTGATATAATTATGTGACACCAAATAATTAGTCAATGCAACACCCAGCGTAACCAGACAAACAAATTGCACACCTTTTTGCTTTTCTAAAAACATGCTAACTTCCGTGTAAAGGATTTTCTGAAATAAATACTTGTAATCATTCACAACGAGACTCAAATTAGGGTGGACTTTCACAAGAGCATCCAATTCAACGATGAAATCTGAAAACCAATAAAGGACGCTAGTGAAAGTCCATCCCTTAATGCCTAAAGCTTTGCCGCCACACTTGTGGACACTCCTATGTGTCGTGAGAAACCACCACGCATTGCAGATTTTCTACCAAGTCTCTTATTCAACACTCTATGCATTGGCCAGAGTGCTAAACAACACTTTGTTCTAAATTTTCAAAATTTTGCCATTTTTCTTATTTTACTCCATTTTTTATATAAAAAATTGGCTGATAATTCTGAGCTTTTAAAAAAAAGAAAATCAAATCGGACTGTATTCATGTTGACGTTAACTCTTTATGGGATTGTGGCATTTAATTACATTATACACTTAATTATTCATTGTTTTAAAAACCAAATAATTCGTTTGATAATTAGAAAGTCGATATTTATCATGTAGGTTTAAACTCATTAAGGGGCCAATCAATCAAGCTTATATTAGACATAAATTTTGACAATTGAAAAATTAGCTTTTAATAAACCGATTAAAACCCTAATTCCCATTTAAAAATTGATGATTTTGTCTCATTTTAATAGTGACCACTTTTGTTTTGGATTTCAACCCTATGTCAAAATTGGAATTCTCAAATGTGTAAAATGACTATTTTGCTTGCCAAAAATTAAATTTTCCTAAAGTGTGAAATCACTGAAATGAGGTGTTTACATTAAATTAAAATTTTCTAAGATATGAAATGGGGTGTCTAAACCTATATGCTAATTGCTAAAGTTCCCCTAGTGAAATAATTCATTGTTTGCTCCCATAATCTTTTGCCATCACTTTAGCAGGGTCTATCACCCTCCAATTTTTTTTTTTTTTGGTGAAAGGGAAATGTATTGATAAGATCAAATATTACAAACATGAGAGTACGAAACACCCCAAACATCTGATAATAATTGGCTTACAATAGAAGGAGGAGGGTTAAGAAACAACAAAAAAGATTCTAAGGCCTTGTTACCCTCCTTTGCCAAAAGTTTCGCACGCAAATTTTCAAGATGAGTCTTCTCAAAAGAGAGAATCCCTATCTAATTCTCATTATTGGTAGATCTCACCTAAGCTCTTTTCTATCTTTCTACTTCCAAACTTGTTTTATCTTCCTAGGACACGAATAATCATGTTGGCCAAACACCCAAGTACACTTTAATTTGTGGCATCCAGACTCTAGAGAATTACCCCCCCTCCCAAATCCACCATTAAGTTTAGCAACAGTGATTAATTTAGTTAGGAAAAAAAATATTGATCAACTTCTATACAAACTCGAGCATAGCCAGAACTCTATTGACTCTCACTTTCTCAGTTTCTTAATCCAAATACGAAGGATACATATGTTACTCGCAATGCGAGTCAAGGAGTACTCTTGCAGTTTATCAAAAAAAAAAAAAAGAGTACCCTTGCAATCTCACTCTCAAACATCTATAGGAATATGACACAACTTGACCTAGATTGGGACCTTCATCAAGCCAGAACTCTTTTGTTAGTTTTGAGTAGTTTTCATGGTGAAGGATTATATGGATAACGTGGTATATTCTGTTGGTTGAAGGGATGCTCAAAATACTCCATTTGAATCCTAAAATGAAGGAAATGAAGTTGGCCTTAGTGTTGGGATGATATTTACTATCAGTACCCGGAGGGGATAGAATGAACAAGTACAAGGTCTTTCAAGTTCGGGCCCATGAGGTGATAGGCCCAGGCTGAGCAACGATATTATTGGTTGGGCCTTTCTCTAGTCATAGCCTGGGCCTAGTAATTTGACAGTTTGGGACAAGGTGGCAGAAGAGATAGATCGAGAGGTGGTGGGGCCCATTTCTGTAATAGCTTAATGTACTTTATTGTACGGATGATGGAAAATCTACTATTGGTTTCACATTGAAAAGTGAGAAATATATATAAAATGATATGTATAATATAAGTGAAAAGGAAAGTAATAAAGGAAATCTTTTTGAGAATTCTCACCAAGTGTTTTCTACTCTTAAGAAATTAATTGTAGAGTATTTTGAACCCTTACAATTCCTTAGCCCACTTTACTACACCTAGCAGCAGAAACATCTCTATGATAACTTTTCACTAGTTCTTGTGCTAAAAGAATGTTATATATATGTACTACAATCTTGCATGAAAGCTATTTGAGAACGCTAACAAAATCATTCAACCAAACTTGTATTCTGTTTGTAAGCACTAAGCAACTTAAAGATACACTTGTATATGTTACTTGTACTTCAACCGGATATAGATTCAAAGTATTCAATGCTCGAAGGATTTGGCACTTTATTTTAGTACATTAACCTCACCAAGAAGCTTGGCTGTTAGGAGGAAAGATTGAATGGTCCTAGTGATTTCAGCGCCTGAAACAGCCCAAACATGCTTGAAAAAAATGTGGTTTGAAATTTTTGCAACTATTTGTTTATGGTTGTATTAGTAATATTAATATATTATGGTGTTTGGAATATAATTTTAGAAGAGTAATGGGATTGAATGTGACCATACTCATAGTTGTCTGTTGACTTATACAAGTCGAGTATACTTAGCTGGGTGTCTTTTATTTTGGGCTTCCTTTTGAACCAATTTTGCAATCTGAATGGGCACATTTTCTTTTGGTGTTTGCATTAAACCCCATAAGGCTCGGTTTAAATTAATTTGCTTGGAATAGGCCCATATTTGATCTCAATATGAAATAGGTCCAAGCCAAGCGTTGATCATTTTTTAAGAGCCCAACTGACTATTATATTTTAATTGAAGCCCAATTATCTCTTTTAGGGCCAGCAGACTCATCATGATAAAATCAATTGTATTACGGTGCGTATTCTAATCTTTTTGAGCATTCATGACTAAAGCTAAACCTCATACAATATATATTGGCAAAAAAAAACTCACACAATATATATTAGACAAATACAAAATCAGGTCACTAGGACGTGACATACAAATCGGCTCAGATACTCTAACTACTATAATGGAACATAATTTAGCTAAAATATGTTTGTATTAATTTTGCTACCATTCACTATACGACAATTCATAAGATCATTCACGTGTATTATTTAAACAAGTCACATGGCTTATTAAATAGGTCATTTGACTAAAAAAAATACATGTGAATAATTATTTGAGTTGTCATATAGTCAGTTGTAGAAAGATTACTACAAAGATTTGTAAATAAATTTTGTTATTAAAATTTTTTATTTATAATTGGGAGTCAGGATGAAACAATTGGTGTCGAACCCACCACTTATTCCTCTGGCACGTTGGGACTCTGCATGGGATCAAATCCATTGGATGCTTGGGAAGGTGTTCGCCAGATTGATCAGGATAGGAAATTCTCTTGAAACCAGTTACATAAAACATTGAAGGCATGAGAAGTAGAATGTGAAATTGATGGGAGAATTTCTTGAAACCCGTTACATAAAACATTGAAGGCATGAGAAGTGAATTGTGAAATTGATGGGAGAATTTCTTGAAACCAGTTACATAAAACATTGAAGGCATGGGAAGTAAAATGTGAAATTGATGGGAGAATTTCTTGATAACATTGGAGAATATGTTGGGATTTGCCATAAAGTAAACATACTAGAACGAATACCCATATAGTGAAGATGAACCACCCAAAGGGAGGGACAAGGATTAACAGGAGCAAGTCACAGGCAAAGGCTCCAGATATAAGGGACACACTTTTGAGGAAATAGAGATATTTTGTGTTGAAAGTTGTTAGTATCACCGTTGCCAATCCTATAGTGCAAGTACATACATCTATTACTAAGAGCATTATGATGACATTGTGTGTGTGGAATAGTGTAGCACCTGAGCCTTGATACTTCAATCCAACGAGAGTAAGCAAAAATGAGAAGATAAGGCCAAAAAGAGCAATCAGTCCAGAGAATAAACGAACTTCTTTCTCATTGCTGTATATAGAACAAAAATTGTATTAGATTATGCGCAACATATAGTTAAAAGGGTGCAAATAAAGGAATTACATGAATATCTTCTATATGTCATTTTGGAAACAAGTGTATAATGTGACATGATTTGGTATGTATAACATAATGAAGATGGCCTAAATTTTAAAGTAAAAATTTTCAAGGATTGTGGATAATTTATCATATGTTTAAAGATACAACTCAATGCAGTATGAGGCCTAAGGCAATTACTTGGTGTTTAGCCTTGTGTTTAATTTACTCCAATATCCTAAATTATCAGGTTATGAATATATGAAGAATATATAAGAATTGAATTTTATATGAATGATGAATTAATTGATTAAAAATCATTCATCATTTGGTATATAAAGGTTAAATATATATATATATATATATATATATTTTACAAAATGCAAATAAAGTATGACATAAATGCACAAGATTTCAGGATTGGATAGAATGTTGTTTGTGTTTTTTCAAACACAAATTTTGGGTTTAAGGTTGTGAAGACGTGACATTTTTCAAAATTAGTAACACACTTACAATATCATGTGCAATTCGAAGTACATTTTAAAATATTTTGTAAGTAATTATATTATAAGACATTAATAATATTTAGGGAATCAATTTCAATTATATAAAATGCCATTAGAATGGGAAAATTATTCAACACAAAGTTTGGCATATTCCCAAGCCAGCGTGAGGTCTGCCTCTCTCTTTAATCGAGATTGTCAGATATTTTGATGCAAGTGGCCCTTGGAATTTTATATGTAAGAAAGGGTTGATGTCATATGGTGACGCAAGTGGCCCTTGGAATTTTATATGTAAGAAAGGGTTGATGTCATATGGTGACGTAGAAATAGTGACAATGGCATAAATTAAAGACAAGGGCCTCTACATAATACAACTGTACCTTTGCAAGTTGCAATGTATCAGAGTTTATAGAACGATTAAAATAGAAATCCTTATTACTCTTTTCAAGGATTGTGGATAATTTATCATATGTTTAAAGATACAACTCAATGCAGTGTGAGGCCTAAGGCAATTACTTGGTGTTTAGCCTTGTGTTTAATTTACTCCAATATCTTAAATTATCAGGTTATGAATATATGAAGAATATATAAGAATTGAATTTTATATGGATGATGAATTAATTGATTAAAAATCATTCATCATTTGGTATATAAGGGTTAAATATATATATATTTATTTATTTTACAAAATGCAAATAAAGTATGACATAAATGCACAAGATTTCATGATTGGATAGAATGTTGTTTGTGTTTTTTCAAACACGAATTTTGGGTTTAAGGTTGTGAAGACGTGACATTTTTCAAAATTAGTAACAATCTTACAATATCATGTGCAATTCAAAGTATATTTTAAAATACTTTGTAAGTCATTATATTATAAGACATTAATAATATTTAGGGAATCAATTTCAATTATATAAAATGTCATTAGAAAGGGTAAATTATTCAGTAGTCCCGGACTACAAATATATGCGTAGTCCACCTCTTACAGAGTGGTGGGTCCTACCATGAATTTAATTAGTGGGACCCACTATTCATGTGAGAGGGAGACAATGCAGTTATTTGTAGTCCTAGACTATTGAATAATTACTTGATTAGAAAAAGGGTTGATGACAAATGGTAATTAAGGTTGTAATTAAGAGATAATGACAATTAATCTTTTAAAAGAAGGATAAAAGGAAAAAAAAAATATTTAAAATTCCATATTAGTTTATTTTGTGTTAAAATTATGAATATATAAAAAAATTTGGGTTTATAATATTGGGGGCCTTTTTTTATTGGGGCCTTAGGCCAAGGTCTAAGTTGCCTAGGCCAAGCCACCCCTGGATGTTAGGCCAAAAATATTAAATATAAACATTCATATCTATGCTTATAATTTTAAATTTTAAACTCCTTTTTCCATGATTTTGAGAAAACATTAATTTTCAAGAAAAATCGTCGTAAAGAAATAAATTAAGATTCCTCATTTTATTTTATTCAATCAAAAGTTTAAATACCTACAAGTTGACCCAAGCCACTCATCCATATGAGACGAGTGACCCTCAGTTGGGCCTACTTATTTATTCAACCCTCCTCGACTGGCTCCAACTAACATGTTGGAGTGGACTAACATCCAAGGTGGCTCAAGGCTTGGGCAAAATATTTTGTTCTAAAAGAGTTATGCATGTGATGGAATCTCATTGCATAGCTCGATACCCTTTTTTTTTTTTTTTTTTTTTCATAGCCCAATACTAGCAAAACACCTAATAAGGCTCCAACGAGCCCAAAAAAAAACAAAGACAAGGTTCTTGTTGATATCTCTATTAGTGATTGCTGAATAGAAGGGGCTTTTCATGCGGGTGACCACTAACCAGGGAAAAAAATGAAAATAGATCAGCCATGTTCTTGGGCAATGAGCTAGGAAATGGAATAGAACATCAATTTATAGAACATCAATTTAAGGTACAAAACGATGTTTATTTACAAATCATGTTGGTAAGAATATTGACACTTAGGAGGAATCAAATTGTTATTGTTTATTTAAACTTCACCATAAAAATTTGGGAAAATTACACTTTACCATCCTCAACTATCACCCATTTTTCACTTCACCCCCTAAACTTTAAAAAGTAACAATTGACCCCCTAAACTAATCAAATTGCACGGCCGTTATCCCCTGAGCCCAAAATCGCGTTAAAATTGACAGAATAGTGCAACATGTGACACGCACGTGACATACGGGTCCACCCGAACAACTATCACCCACAATTGCTTTTGAAAACCCAAAAATGCCCTCATCAATTTCTTTCTCTTTCTTCTTTCCTTATTCCCCGATCTTCACCCTCTAAAACTCCATGACCAAAGATTTCAAGCTATCAACCATTATTAATTTTTTTTTTTTTTAAATTAGTGTATTTTCCTAAAACTCTCTCTAGTTTTCTCCGCCCAATTCATGCTGATAAATTCTGTGCAAGAGTAATTACTCAAGCATGCATATTCAAACTTAAGGGTGAATGTCCTTATGTCCAAGGCCTGGTGTTTAGGAATACATAAGAGTGAATGTCCCAGATTAAAACAAACCAAAAACCTATGGAGGTAGATTAATGGATTCCTATATTATCCAAAAAAAAAATTCAGTATGAAACCACAAGAGAAGTTGACTAAATCAAATCACCCATAAACACACACTGATCTAACCCCCCTTTGCCATAGACGGTGAACTAAAATGCCAGAATAGAGAGAGAGATAAATGGTCATCGGAGCTCCA
>BKZX01030164.1:0-12247 GCA_014362285.1 Fagus crenata | reverse complement strand
GAAATGATACTGCATGTCCTCAGTATCAGAGCTTTTGGAATCGCCAATGGAAATGGCGGCGATGTCGTGGTGCTCTGCCTCCAAACGAGGCTCCAAAATTGGCGATATCGTTGTCCTCTAACCCAACACAACCACGATCAAACCCAGACCATCGCTGAGTTGAGACCCATCAGTACCCATGATCATCGGCACCAAACACCCACGATCAAAATCAGCTACAATTTTGGTAAGTGCCATGGTGTGAGCTATTGGAGCTTCTGATTTCAGATCTTGTTAATTGGGGGTAAGGGCATTTCGGGGTTTAGGGAAAAATGAAATTGGTAAAAGTTGTTCTAGTGGGTCCGGGAGCACGTGTGTGTCACGTATTGTTCTATTCCGTCTCTTTTAACGCGATTTTGGCATCAGGGGGTAACGGCCGTGCAATTAGAATAGTTTAGGGGGTCAATTGTTACTTTTTAAAGTTTAGGGGGTGAAGTGAAAAAGGGGTGATAGTTTAGGGTGGTAAGGTGTAATTTACCCTAAAAATTTAGTAAAAAAATGAGACTTGCACGAGTATAACCCATAAAAAAATTAGCATGAAAATATAGGCTCGGTCAAATGTTTTTTTTTTAGTGCTTTCAACAACGATAAGACTGTACACTTCAAATGTATATATATTAAAAAAAAAAAAAAGAAGAATATAAACCGGGTTTTTTTTTTTTTTTTATATGATAGGATTTGAAATAGAGTCCCTCTATGATAATTATTCTTTACCATTAAGCCAATCTATTACTAAGTTTCTTTTTTATATAGGTAAGATTTGAAGACCCTTATTTGAAAATAAAAGACTCTACTCGTTTAGAGAACTGATAATACGTAAAATAGTTAACAATATCGATATTTGTTATGTTGAAATTTCTCTTATCACTTTTATCTCTATTAATTTGTTCTTATCAACCCAAAAAAACAAAGTTCTTAGATCTCAATTAATTTTGTTCTTGTAAGTCAAAAAAGTGTATAAAAGAAGTTTTTCTAAGAAATAAACTTCAGACCAGCATATATGTATTTATCTATTGTACTAATTTTAATTTTCTTTTTAAAAATTTAATATTTATAAGCTATTAGACCGGTAGAGTTACATGAACAATCTTGACATCGAAAGAGGCTTTTCAAACCTGAAGTTTGGGATAAAATCTAATATTTCCTGGATTGAAAATATAAACAGTGATGATAATAATTAAATAAATCTCAATAGACAAATAAGAATAAGAAAGGAAAATAAAAAAAGAGCATTTCTAATACTCCGGCTTGACTTTCAAACATTCAATCCGGGTCAATATCCAAAATAAACCCGGCTAAGAAAACCCAAATCATTATTATAAGATCCAGAGATTTCAAATTTACAATTCCAATCCTCAACTTTCTTGGCACCCAAAGACAAAACCCAAAGACAAAACAGAGAGAGAAATGAATGAAGCCAACTCTGCTCTTCACAAAGCTATCAGAGTCAAAAAGAAAATGATTCTACTAGAAATAGCTCTAAACAAAAAAAATAAACGCGTAGATTTGAATTCAAAAGTGAAAGAAGGCCCAGATCTAAGATAAGAAAAAATAAAAATTAGTGTCAATCACGATTAGATTAGGCAAAATAAGAAAGGAATGAGTTTGAGAATATATAAGTAATCACACAAAGAATTGAAGCGGATTTTAAATAAAAAAAAAAAAAAAACGGAGTGTGAGAGACAGAATAGGCCAACGGTTTTATATAACAAGTAAGAGTTATGTGGCATATAATCTCATGTAGCTCTGCTGTGGCCATCATCTCTGTTTGCACTTTAAACCACAAGTTGCCATGGGGATGGGTCAGCTTATTATGTATTGTAGCTATAGCAATAAAGAAGTCACATCCATTTTGTCTTTCATTTTTACTTCCATCAGTGAGTAAAGTTTAATGGACATTAATTGAAGCCACACTTATTTATGAAACACTAAAAAGGGAAAATGATCATGTAGATTTAAGAGCCAGAAACGTCTTGTTTGTTTAAAACCCATGAACAAAATTTAGTACAAAAGCCATAGACGAAAACTATACAGTCTATACTAGAATTCATATGTCCAAACAGAAAAATATAAAAACCAAAACTAAAACTAAAGATAAAAACTTTGTACTAAATTACTAACCTCTCCGAAGAAGTGTTGCTGGAGTTGTCCATGCTAAGCGACTTGTTTCTCTGACTCTAAGCAAGAAAATTGAACTGGTTTATCAGTTGTTTCTGAAATGTGTTTTGCTAGAATCCATGATAATCCATATAAATATAACCGCGCAATTTTTGAAAGTACCAGCTTTGCCCCCTTTGGAATTCGTACTGGCAATGGGATCTTTTGGTAAGTAAATGACAAAACAAATACTCGTTTCCTAGTCAATATGCAGAAGTTAGAGGTTTTTTTCCCTTCCCTCTTATTTCTTTATTAGGCATGACCACGGTTGCCGGCAATACAAAAAGAAATCGAAAGTCAATATTGATTATGTATATAAACAAAAATTTATAAAAAAATAAGCTCATTTTTACAGTTGATGTCGACTTGTTTTTATATAACCATAACAGTATAACAAATCCCAAAACTCATAAACCAAATCTAAGAACAAATCCCAAATTCTTAAATCAAATCAAATTTCAAAAATTAATGCATCATAAAATATAAAATTTAACAATTTTTAGACTTTTCCTTTTTTTTTTTTTTTTTTTAAACACTAATAAAAACTACCAAACAATAATTTCTTACTACTCATTGATCATTGGCCCAGAAATGACAAACAAGACAGACAAAAACAAAAAATATATAGTACACACACTTGACAATCGGTTCACCACAAAAAATAACTAATAAACTAAAACTAACCAAACAAAACTAATAATTCAACTAATAAAATAAAACTAACCAAAATTAATCCAGTGTAAAATATCAATAAAATAATGCCATGCTAAGTTGGCTAAATTGAAACTACTGTGAAACTATATTTAAGTACATACATCAAACCGAAGCCCATGAAGACCCACCACAACCATTCATGCTTTTCAAAGGAAGCACACCTGTTTCTAAAATTCAAAACTTATATCACATTAGACCACGTGGGGCCGTGAAAGCGAACCACATGAACTGTAAAAGTAGAAACACGAAGTGCTTTTGCTTGACTTTTCTTATTTTTTCTTCTTCAGTTTCGGTTCTCATTTTTATTCTTCATATCCAGTTCAGGCTCTCTCTCAGGAAGCATTCCTTTCTTGCGTTTTTCCCCCTGATCATTTCTTTTTTCGACGTTGTGAACCCAAAAAAACACACTCATCTCAGTCTTTTCATTTAGTGGAGACAGAGTATTAAACTACAGATCTGTCTCTCGATATATTTTTTGTCAATTTTGTTAATAAAATTTGTCACATGTATTGCACTTGGGTTTATAATAATGAATTTTTTATTATAAAGTGGTCACATGTAATGCATGTGACAAATTTCTACTAGCAAAATCGACAAAAAATGTACTTGGAAGGATCAATTTCGCCAATTTAAAAATCTCAGATGGTTATATTGCAAAATCAAAACCCCAGGGGGTCTGTTTGCAACTGACCCAAACCCCAGGAGGTGATTATGTAATTTGGCCTATATATATATATATATATATATAATAAATCTTTGAAAATTTAAAAAAAAAAAAAAAAAAAAAAATTCAGGGTGGGCACGTGCCCACCCTGGTCATATGCTAGATCCGCCTATCTACTCTGGAGAAAATTTATTTATCATAAATGATTTGTGCATATTTTTATTGCACATACAATACACATTTCTCTATATTTTTTTTTATTACTTTGTTCAAATTTTATAAAAATATGTGCAAAGAGATGTGCACAAATTGATCTATTGCACATATTTATTAATTTCACATTATACAATTCATATAGTTAATCAGCTTTGTAATTTTTATTGCGTTATAATTTGACTCTTAAGATGAATTATTATTTAAAAGTTGCTAACTTTTAAAATTGTACATATCACTATATAATATTAGGCTCTCTTAAAAATATTTCTGACTTTGTGACGAAGTAGTTACATTACATCAAAAGGATTCTATGTGAGACCGTTTAATGACATCTTATCCCAATCCCTCTTATATTTGGAGAAGCATTTTGGCGGGTCGGAAGGTTTTGGTCAATCGGGTTGTGTGGAAGCCAGGTGTCACAGGTGCTACTCGTGCTATTTGGAATGCTACCCCCTCGAGTACATACTCTGTGCAGTCGGGGTATACTTGCTTGGAAGTAGACCTTCGGATTCTGGTAGAGGGCGAAAGCTCCTGCAGCTAATCCCGCCGTTAGGTCTGGAGGAAATTTTGGAAGCTCCAGCTTCCAGGTAAAGTTAAACACTTTCTCTGGAGAGCCTATCATGACACTTTGCCCACACATTTCAATCTTTACCGGAGGAAGATTAGAGACTCGCCGTTGTGTACTATCTGCCTTCAGGATACTGAAACAGTCCCACACATCTTATGGCAATGTCCTTTAGCTCAGAATACTTGGGCAACTACTTAGGGACCCTTCCATAAAATGAAGAACGAAGTGGACAACTTTGCTTAGTTTCTCACCAGCATCTTCTCTTGTCTACAGTCGAAAGCAGTGATGGAATGGGCTGTGATCTCATGGGCAATTTGGAGTGCATGAAACTAGTTCATTTTTTAGAAACGGCAGAAACCTCCAGACCTGATTCGTGATACGGGGATGGACTTGCTGCATCATTATCACTATGCTTCTACTATTACTAGGCTGTAATGCTCGGGTTCTTTGTCTTTACTTGAGTACTTGCTGTTTTTCATTCCCAAGTGTTTTGTCTTCCTATAACCTGTTGCTACCAGTCATTGTGAATGGGGATCCCATACCTGGTCTGATGCCTCTGCGATTTACTTTCTCTGTTCTCGCATTATTTACTTGTATTCCCTTCTCAAGTTTTCAATTAAAATTCTCTATCTTTGATATAAAAAAAAAAGAAAGAAAAAAATAAAAAAAAAAGTAGGTGTTCATACACAAGGGTATTGTCCTGTTGGTGCCCCTATAATTCAATTTTCTAGTTCTTTCTTCTTATTATTAATATTAATAATCAAATAAGACTATAAAAGGGTGACGATTACTCAAAGAAACTGTGCCACTAAGCAAGTGGACCACTTCATTATACCCTCTTGAACCACAGCTGCTCGAGGCCTCACAATTACTTTACCATATGTCCTTTCTTGCGGAAAATCAAAGGGTTTTGGAAAAATAATCAGATTTTGACAATTTTTTGGTCGTTTACCCCTCAATCCTCATACAAAATTAAATGGGGAAATATGGAACAATGACAAAATCAGTAATGGAAAGACCAATTTTCTATTTGAAATTGGCTATTCCATTGTCGATTTCACTTTAAAAAAAAAATTCATTGTGACATTGGCAATGCTATTAAGGATCTTAGTCATATCTAATGATCATAATGTTGGCACCGCAATCTCTATCACATGATAATCCGTATCCCATTTTATGTGCCCATGCAACATGTAAAATTGACAAATGTTGTAGTTCTTGTATACATAATTCCCCACTTAAGAGTACCAAAATTGATTTGTAACCCCAAACTCCAGAATTATGAGGGGTATGCCAACATAATCCATTTCACCACTCATGCTTGCTGTTAATGACATTTCAGAGAGGGATTAAGAGACTTATAACTTATAAGGCCATCTCTAGCAGCAGTGTAAAACTGCTCTTCATCTCTATTAATAGAGACCAAAACAAAAATCATGGCTCCAGCAGTCGTTCAAAACCCCTTTTCATCTTTAAATTTTTTTACAAAGTGAACAGTAGCCTTTCATTTTTGAAAGGTTACTGTACACTTTGTAAAAATTAAAAAACCATTTTTTATCAGCTCTGACCCACCAAAACAAACTGATATTTCTTCCGAATTTTTTCTCTCTCCTCTCATTTCTTCCGAAAACTTCTCTCTCTTCTTCTCATTTGCTCTCTCTTCTCTCTTTGGTCAGATCTGTACAGCCAGAGCACCACCCAAACCAGAGCCGAGACCCAGCCCACGGCCACGCCGCGAAGGAGATACCCTCAGATCTGTACAGCCAGAGCACCACCCAAACCAGAGCCGAGACCCACCCCGTTGGCCACGCCGCGAAGGAGAGAACCACCCCAGCCTGCTGCCAAGCCTTGCCATGCCCGATCCCTGCCGGTCTGGAGATTGTTCCCTTTGAGAATCAGATCGCGGCGGCGTTGGGGGCTTCGTTGGGTCACCATAGGCGGTGGGTTGTTGTGTGAGGAAACCACTGGTGTTGGATCTGTGCTATTTGAGATTTTTCGCTACGGTTTGTTGTGCGATTTGGGATTTGTTGTTGGGTTTGTGCTTGAAATTGGTGTGATTTCTTGATTTTTTTTTTGGTTCAAGGCTGTGAGTGGCGGTGGAATTTGGTAGAGGTGGGTTTTGGTGTTGCCATGGTGGGGTTATGGTGTTATTCCGGCGTGATTTGTGAACGGTGGTTTGTCGGCTGTGTTGTTCACTGTTTTCGTGAATTGTTGGCACTGCGGTGATGAACGGCAAGTCACAGTGGGAGTTGGGTTGCTGGGTTTTCTGAATGTTGAACAGAGTTTCTGGGTTTGGAATTGCCTGACAGAGTGCCGATCTCGGCCTGGGGTTGTTGGAATTTTGGCGATCTGCCGCCTGGGGTTGCCGTGCCCACCGGAATGAGTTTTGCAAATTAATTTGTTTGGGTTGCTGGAATTTTTGGGTTGGGTTGCTGGAATTTGGGTTGGGTTGCTGGAATTTTGGAATTTTTTTGGGTTGCTGGAATTTTTGGGTTGCTGGAATTTTTTTTTGTTTGGTTGCTGTGAAAAATTAATTTGGGTGGGAGTTGGTTATTTTTGGTGGGAAGTAATAATAAAAAAATAGTTTTTAATAGAATAGAGATAAAGATAAAGAGTACTGCTGGAGTAGTTTTGTAAAAAAAAAAATAGAGAGTTGTTAAAAAGTGTAATTTAAAGATAAAGATAGATATAAATTTAGAGTATTGCTGGAGATGGCCTAAGCTTTGCACGAAATTTGTTTCTGTTAGAAACCCAATTCCCATTTCTCAAGAATCTTGGAAAATAGTGAGAATTTTAAAGTAGCAACTGGATTTGAATTGCCAATTTCACAATGATTTTTTTAAAAAAAAGTGAAATCAGTAATGGCATTGCTGATTTCACAATGAAATTGAATTTCATTTTAAATGGAAATTTTATGTCAATGCTGATTTTGTCATTATTCCGTATTTTCCCATTAATTTTGTATGAGAGAAAAACAGCTAAAAAGTTGTCAAAATATGGTTATTTTGCCAAAACCCTCTTGGAAAATAAGTCAGAGAAGAACTCGGTTTCATTGGCTGATGAAAAAGCTTTCTCCTACTTCCAAAAAAAAAAAAAAAAAGAGCTTTGTCCAGCCCGTTTCCTTAATCAGCCCATTTCAGTGCTAGGCCTATCCCCGTTATCTAACATAGCAGTGTTGGTCTTGCTCAAACAACCACGTAGCTCCTTCACCAGCCCAGCATTTTCAACAATTTTTTATTCTTACTCATTCAACTCCATTTGTCACAACCAAAGAAACTTCCTTTTCATTATTTCGACTTTTTTTTTTATTTTTTATATGAGATTTCATTATTTATTTATTTATTTATTTTATATATATGAGATTTCATTATTTCGACTTGCATACCAGGTGCGTGTAAGGCTCCGTTTGTTTCGACGTAAAATATTCTCCACCGTAAAATGTTTGTAAATACAAATAATTTCAGGGAAAATAATTTTTTTTCAGTGTTTGTTTACATTTTAGGAAAATGCTCCGGAAAATATTCTACATTGTGTGTTTGGAACAATGTATAAAACAAAACAACAAAAAAAAACTCACACCAAAAACCACCGGAATCCACCAAAACCACCGGAATCCACCACCACCACACCCAACAACAAAACCAAAATCTAAGAAACATAAAACCAACCAAAATCTAAGAAATCCATTTAGCAAAAATAAAAAGAAATTTAGAAATCCAATTGTTCCGAGAAACAAATTCAACGGCAAAGACCCTCGGTCATGGTGGAGCTGAGAGCCGCCGCCGCCGACGACGACGTTGCCGCCTTCGGATTTGATCCAAGAAACGATCTTGCCCTCGGTCATGGTGGAGCTGAGAGCCGGCATGAAGATCTCCCTGATCTTCGATCGAACCACCGTGGGTGCTTGGAGAGCAGATCCGAGCAGATCTGAGCTCGAGTCCCACCGCGGGGGGAGGCGGTGCGAGAGAGGTGTTTGGAGAACAGATCCGAGCTCGAGTCCCACCGCGGGGGTAGGCGGTGCGAAAGAGACACGGGACGGCCGGCGGGGGGAGACGGTGCGAGAGAGACGCGGGGCGGCGGCGGGGAGAGGCGGTGCTATGCATGAGAGACCAGTGAGGGGGATGGGGGGGGGTTGTCTCTGTGTGCTATGTGCTAGAGAGAACAGAGGGGGAGGGTGCTGTGAGTTTTGGAAAATGGTTTACGGAAAATTTTTCCGTAAACCGTTTTCCAAATTTTTGTGAAGGATTTTACGGTCAAACCGAAAATATTTTCTGTTGACTTTATTTTACTGCAAAACAAACGGCCGAAAATACTGAAAACGTTTTACGGAAAACGTTTTACGTCCAAACAAACGGAGCCTAAATTGTAATCCACCTTGATATTGAAACCCGAAAGAAACACCACGACCCCTCATCCTTGCCCATGGCGGAATCCATAACCTCAAACGCCAAAGGAGAATCCATATAGTTTACGATAAAATAACTCCTAATTCTGAGACTCCATTGATGTTTATTTTCATTATGATGATCATATGGATTTCCTTTTTCTTTTTTGAATAGTTTTTTTTTTTTTTTAATCAACGGTTATAATAATGAGGAAGAGAGATTTCAGTCATGATTTTTCATGTAAAAGAAACCAATTAATGTTACTGAGCTATTGATCATCAAATGAAATTGTTTTTTTTTTTTTAGTGTTCGAAAAATTGTTTTTTTTTTGGGGTGTGTTTTCATAGCAAAGATTTGGCTTTTAGAAGGGATTCCGCCACAGACTTTTGTTTATTAAATTTGATATTTATGAGCACTCCCCAGGTTAATTAGTTCATAAGGTAGCACTTCAACTTTTTTATTTTTTTATTTTTATAATTTGATGGTTTTGGGGAAGGTGATTTAAACCATAGTTATTCTCATAAAGAATACAATGCAATACTGGTTGAGGTACAAGGGTATTGATGCATTTCCACATTTGTAAGTATGACATCATTACGTCATTATATTACTTTTTTATACGGTATGATTTTTCAAAGATGATTAATATTTTTCCTTTTCATTTTTAACATAATTATATGGTTTCAATTAATATTTAGGCTAAAATATTGTTTTCATCCTTACAATTTGTATGAATTTCATTTTTTGTCTCTAATTTTTTTTTATTTAAAAAAATTGTTTTCCATTCTTAACTATTGAGTTGCCAACCGACACAACCGACACAGTTTGGAAATACATCTACACTTATAAAACTTTTAGCACCTATCTCGAAGTTAAAGGATATAAACCAAAATCTCGAATAAGTTGATCTATCACTAATATCCTAGAAGGGTCAACTCTTTATGCAAGATAAATATATAAGATGGCCTACAAGGCAAAACCCTTAATGATGTGTTTGGATGAAGAAATTGATAAATACATAAAACTTCGTAAATGATGGGATTTATATTCCCACCATTTAAAATCCCATCATTTTTAAATTTTCTTGTTTGGTTATGATTTTTTATAATAATAATAATAATAAAAAAAATTAAAATGATGGGAATTGTAATTTACATATTATCGTTTATTTCTTTATTTAAAAAAAAATCCTTTAACCCATGTTTCTAACTTTTTCTCAAAGGAAAAAAACAAACTTTCAATACCAGCCAGGCAACCATTATAAGTGTGGTTTTCAAGGAGAAACACAAAACCATTGGGTGGCTTGCCATTGGCATCCATCAGATCACTAACGTGGCAAAATTATGGCCTAGCTTTTTTCTTTAATTTATTTATGGGGAAAACTTACATACAGTAATATAGCTTCAGTTCGTTCGGTTCCCTGGCTAAAATTTAGCCACGTGTCTACTTTAACACCCAAACCAAACGGCGTTAATTGACAAAGAAAAATCTTGGCTCATCTCTCTCACCCCATCTCAGCTCATCTCTCTCTCACCTCAGCTTCTCTCTCTTTACCAAGCAGCCATGGCCTAGCTGGTCCAAGGCATGAGAGTCGGAGAAATGGAAACAACCACCATCAAAACCACTCCACAAATCAATTTCCTCCACTCACACACCAAAAACCAAAACCTTATACAGAGGCAGAGACCTAAAAACCTGAACCCAAAACACCATAACCATTTTTACAGATTCACAAGCTCCGCATACCACCAAAAACCTCATGTCTCCCAAAGTAGCAGACTTCAAAATCATCAAGGATATACCCACAACTCCAAATCACAGAAATAAAATAAAAATAAAAAAAATCCCCAAATCTGGACACGATGAATTCCTAGGTCCAAATATAACCAAAAAAAACCCACCAAGATCGAGAGCCTCGCAATTACGTTGACTTGTGGACTCCATGCTGAAGAAACCTCAATCCTGTTTGGCTTCTTTGCTACAGAGCTTTCGCTTTGGTTTGCTTGGCTTGGATACTATACGAAGTGGTTGCCTTTGACTTTGAGGGAGATTTTTCTTTTTCTACAGCAAGTAAAAGACCATATCCGCATTTTTTGACTTTTACCCTCAATTTCTTATGAATCTTTTGGTTCGGTTTCAATAAGTTAATCAAAGTCATTTAATTTATGGTTGTTGAAATTAAAGAATTTAGAATCTTAGATTATAGATTCTGACCATTAGAGCTGATTAATTTTATATTTCTTTGGTTATGGTGTTTTGGGTTTGGGTTTGGGTTTCGGCTGTGTATGGGGTTTTGGTTTTTAGTGTGTGATTGGGAGAAATTGATTTGTGGAGTGGTGTTGATGGTGGTGGTTGTTTCCTTCTCTCTTACTCTCATGGCTTGGACCAGCTTGGCCATGGCTGCCCGGTAAGAGAGAGAAGCTGGGGTGAGAGAGATGAGCCAAGATTTTTCTTTGTCAATTAACGCCGTTTGGTTTGGGTGTTAGAGTAAACACGTGGCTAAATTTTAGTCAGGGAACCGAACGAACTGAATGTATGTTATTGTATGTAAGTTTTGCCCTTTATTTATCCTCTATGCTTCTGGGTTTTCAAGAAAGAAGGAAAGTTAGGCACTAAGTTCAGCAGTTGCAGGAACTAACAAAATCCGACCGTGTATTTACATAATTGCATGAATCAACAATGCCCTCAATTGGTTCTCCGATGACGACCGTTAATTGCTGCCTGACTCTCCACTCCTCATTTTACTGGTTCGTCTCCACTCAAACTCTAACATGGATCCTAATTAAGTTCAACCGAAACCCCAGAAATTAAGTTAATGGGGGCATCAACAGCAAGCTTAGGTAGTGTGGTGGTGGATTTGCAGTCGGATTATCATATGTTTTTTTTTTTTTTTTTTTTTTTTTTTTGTAGTGTGGATCTTCAGTGACAACAACAGTGGTGGAGGGTGGTAGTTTGTGGGCTGGCTTTGAGTTTTGTGGTGTGGCTTGCTTGGGTGAAGGGTACACAGGATGATTCAACCTCGTTTAGCAAAAGTTGAAATAATGAAATTTTGAATGTCATTGGTTTTTTTTTTTTTGAATTGTGCGCGCTCTCTATGAATAAAGAATCTGCGTTGCTAGAAATTGGAAAATTCCATCTCTTTACACGGGATTTGGAACCGGAATTTGTGACCCCTAAATTCCAGCTAAAAATCCATGCGGAAATTTGCAATTCCCTCTTTTATGGCCACCAAACGATGAAATTGTTAAATCTCTTCATCAAAACTTTATTATCTTCCAAAAATTTACCGGGATATTGACTTTTAGCATCGGATTGTCACTCGTTGGACGATCCTCAAAACATCTCTATTTTTCCTCGTCTTCCCTTTTTTTTTTTTAATGAAAAATCCGATCCATAAAACTTCTCATTCAAGGACCTTAATTTTAATCATTTGATCATGAAGGCCATTGACTTTGAATTAGCTTGTTCTTTTATATTGGTTAGTTAGTTGAATACTAGAAGTAA
>BKZX01030155.1:0-11122 GCA_014362285.1 Fagus crenata | reverse complement strand
CGAAACCTTTCACTATCTTTACCAACTCACTGAACGACCCATGCACGCCTCCACAATTTTGTACCTCCATTTCTGAGTTTCAATTTCTGCTTGGGTGGTTTGATTAACTCTTACCAAACAAACCTGTGGAATTTTCCAAGGCCGATTTCGTCCCAAACAACTGCTATTCATTTTCTATCTTCCCACCTTTCTATATTCTCTATCAAACAACTACCATATAGAACAGAAACAAAAATATCAATTTCTTCTTTCTTTGTCAATTTCCTAATTTTCCATGCTGACCACTACCTATCAAATGAATCTCATATTTTTTCTCAATCCCAGAAGAAAAAAGAAAAGGAATCTTCTTTTTTCTCAATTTTCTATTCTCCCACTTCTGTATCGTCCCTATCAACGAAAGACACGGGAAGTGCAATAATAAAGCCCTTCTAACACGTAATGAATTCATCAGACCGTTGTATGGACGCAATGTGAATACTTGGTAAGCTGACGTTCATTTGTTCTAGTCAACGTGCAGTCAATTCATGACTTTGCTTAAATCCAAAATGGTGTCACGTAGTGCCGGTCCTGTAACCACGACAGTCCCTACCCGAGCCCTGACCTACAGTTGTTAGAAATAGAAAAGTATCGCTAATGGGAACAAGTCTGGCCATCCATTTTGATTTCTAGATGGATTGACTACCTTTTTTCTCCGTTCGTGCAGGGACCAGCATTAAAGCACTTGGAAAGATAAATTTCTGCACCCCTCAGGAAGTTTCAGTGGCTGGAATCATTAAACCAAAGATAAATTTAGTACGGGAGATAAATACAATGGATTATTTCTTCCTTGACACAGCTATGATATGATGAGAATCATTACCTAGTGAGAATTACTAACGGGAGAATTATTTTACACATTGATGGTGTGCAACTAATGGCTCACAGTTAGTGGAAACCACACCCCTTGCAAACTAATCCAGAAAGTTTTGATTGTATGTCTGAAAAATTAGTAGTGGACCGAACAATTAGCGTGATCTAGTTGAGTTATAACTACCAGGGACAGAAATTAAGATTTGATCTTTGCCGCAGAGTATGAGCAAAATATTTTTCAATCTTTAATGATGAGAATAATATAAAAATAAGAATAAATTAATACATGACAAATAAAACTTGTGTTTATTCAATATTTATAGAATATAAACAAAAGAGAAAACACAATAATTACTTTTTAATGCATCAAGTCTAACTATACTATAAATTTTACAATATTTTTCATAATTGTTGTGGTGGAAAATTACGATTGATTCCAATAAAAGTAAAATTGCATTAATCATAATCTAATACATCAACAAGTTGTAAAAAAAAATTGCAAATATTTTTTTTTAGTATTTGTACTTTTGTAGCATTATTGTTGGCCTCAATATGTTTGGGTACCTGATAACCAACTAAACTACAAAGTGGTTGTTCATTCTCAATTGAGTGCCAGTTTGAGAGAAGGGCTTGTCTGATAACCACCTAATCTACAAAGTGTTTGTTCATTATCATATCAATCGGGTGTCTATTTAAGGTGACAAGTTGTAATTGTTGTACAATAAATATGATGTCACTTGTAGTCCTAATAAAAGTGTTGTTGTACTAATCACAATCTATTATCTCAAAAAAAAATTATAAAAAAAATTGTGAACTTTATTATATCTACTGCATTATTATTGATCATAACGTGCTTCCGTCCCTTATATCCACCTAGTCTGCAAAGTGTTTATTCATTCCACCTTATCTGTTTAGGTGGAAAAGACTTCTTTCCCTTGTTTGGTTGAGGGAAGAAGGGAAAGAAATTTGGTTGGGCCAAGGTTTTTGAACCGGATCTAACAAAATTGTTTCTTCCCAAATTATTGGGGGGACAGAAGGAAGGGTCTGTGCTTTTTACTCAACTTTAAAACATCCAATCAAATAAAGCAACGCCAAAAAACAGTTCACACTCAACTATGCTTGACTTGACTTTGACTGGATCAGACCAAGTCGCTTTAAGTTTGATCGGATCTTTTTATGTTTGTTAGTTTATTTCCGAGACAACCAGATCATGCCATTGAGAAACTTAAATTATGCTACCCACCAAATGAAAGTTCCAAGTTTAATATTGTGGATTTTTCCAGTAATGCTGGTCTCCAATATTATGCATATCCATGATCCAGCTCAAGTTTAGTGCGCAAATTCACTGGGCTCAAATGCATTAACGGAACGGCTTTTAGTCAATATCCCCATCCCCTACAAATAAAGTGAACTAGACTTTTTTTTGCTAAATAATAAAGTGAACTAGACACTACCCCGTGATGCACGAAAATGTATTTGAAAACAATATAAATTTAAACCATATCATTCCCAGGAACGGCTCTTAGTCGATATCTCCATACCCTACAAATAAAGTGAACTAGACACCACCCCGTGATGCACGAAAATGTATTTGAAAACAATATAAATTTAAACCATATCATTCCCAGGAACGGCTCTTAGTCAATATCTCCATACCCTACAACTAATGTGAACTAGACACCACCCCGTGATGCACGAAAATGTATTTGAAAACAATATAAATTTAAACCATATCATTCCTAGGAACGGCTCTCAGTCAATATCTCCATACCCTACAACTAATGTGAACTAGACACTACCTCGTGTGATGCACGTAAATGTATTTGAAAACAATCTAAATTCAAACCATATCATTCCCATGTGTTTTTTTTGGTCTCGTTTACATTATTTTATAAAAATGATAAATTACACTAACTTCCCTCGAAGTTTAAAGAAATGTCATAAACTCGTTCCTATTTTTAGAAATAACACTTAGCCCCTTAAGATTATTTATTATTTTTATAAGTCTAACTAGTGTAAGAACAAGTAAAGGCATTACAAGTGAGCTTCCTATCACTATAGATTTACATCAAGGATTAGCAATAAGTTCATATATTTTTGTGCTAGTGATGGATGAGCTCACTGATCGATTCAATAAGTCCCTTGGTGTATGCTTTTTACAAATGATATAATTTTAGTGGATGGAACTACACGTGGAGTTAATGTCAAATTAGAAATTAGAGAGAAGCTTTAGAATCTAAATGTTTTCAGTTAAGTAGAACTAAACCAAAGATGCTTTAGAATCTATGGACTACAACAAAAATAAATGGGTTGTAATACTTTATGGTCAAGAGATACCAAAAAGTTAAAGCTTTCGATATCTTTGGTCAATAATTAATAAGAATAGAGAGATTGGGGTTTCACTTTTTGCTCTTCTATTGTTAGTTTTATTACTACTTTAGATCCCACTGATACCACTCATATTACACTTTCTCTATAATTATTTGACCCTCTTGTGTTCATGCTTTTTGCACAGAGACGTATTTCTCTTGATAATACCAATCTATTACTTATCAAAAAAAAATAAATAAATAAGAATGGAGAGATTGTATAAGATGTGAATCATAGGATAATAGTATGGTGGATGAAGTGAAGAAGTGCATTAAAAGTATTGTGTGACCGTAGAATACATATTAAGTGAGAGAAAAAATGATAAGATTGTTATAAAACCAACGACACTATATGGTACCGAATGTTGAACTATTAAGAAGCAACGTGTTCATAAAATGTGTAGCTGAAATGACAATGTAAATACGGATAAGTGGAAATACAAGGACATATAGAATTCAAAATGAGAAAATTCACTTTAAAATATGGGTGACCTTTATTGATGAAAAAAATGAAGGATAGTTGCTTGAGATGGTTTGATCATGCACAAAGGAGACCGATAAATACACCAATGAGGAAGCATCGGTTGATTGAAATCAAGGAATGAAAAAAGAAAAAGAAAAAAAAAAAAAAAAAGTAGAGGAAGACCTAAAATATTATTGGTATAAGTAATTAAAAATGACATGTTAATTAAGAAATAAACAACGAATATGACTTCGAATAAAATAGAATGACAAAAAAGAATACATGTGATCAATCTGATTAGGCTTGTTGAGGATCTATAGCCAAATCCCAAAATTTTGGGAATTAGGTTTGGTTGTTATTGTTGTTGTATCAAGTCCTGAATTGATTATGAATATGACAGAAGTTGATTACAGGACTTACATTCACTTCAAACTGAAATCCCTACCCAAGCCAAGATTCAAGATTCAGGGCATTGTTTTTTGGTTCCTGCCTTCAATAAGAACAGGGATTTGAAATGATATAAATTCCCTTTTATTCTGTTGTGCTCAGTGAAGGAACTGCCTAAGGAAATTGTGATTGATATGTCTCAAAGATTACTAGAGGACAACTTGATCTGATATGTTATAAGCACCTAATCTAAAAAGTGTTTGTTCATTCTCAACCAAACAGAAGCAATACACAAAAACAGTTCAAACTCAGAATTAAAAACATTCAGAGATAAGTGCTTACCTGGAACGGAGGCAGACATACCATAATGATGTTCCAACATGAAATTATGATGACTTGACTTGACCTGATCTTGTGTCACTAACTTGACTAGATCTTGTGTCAAGTAAGATTGGATCTTTTTGTTAGTTTCATCCTCAATAACCCATCTCATGCCAGGTGGAATCTTAAATTATGCTTCAGGTGAGCTGAACCAACCCAGCAAAAATCTCTTCTAATTGAACATTGGAAGGCTTGGCTTACATCCAGTCACAAATGCACTGGACATGCATCCATCTCTGCATGAGCAATGCATCTAGCTCCAACTCGCATCTAGTGTGCAAATTCACTTAACACAAAATCCTCAAAGAACAACTATTAGAATAGTCTCATATCTTCATACCCCAATATCAATGAGGATGGGTCGCAGTTCTCGCAGGATAGCAGACAGCATTCCTTCACCCTCACCTCCTCCAGAGAGGAGAAAAAAAATGAAGGATGGCACCAAATGGAAAAGATTATGAAGCAGATCCAGGCATATCAAAGTCCAAATACATTTCTTACATTTAGTATTAAATATGTTCTGAATATGGCAAAGAACCTTACGACAGAGTGCATATTTACTTCAAACTAAAATTCCAAGCTGAGCCAAGATTCAAAGCAGTGTCTTTTTTTTTTTTTTGGTTCCTTCTCTTCAATAAGAACATGATTTTAAATCATATGAATTCCCCTTTATTCTATAAGTGAAGAAACTGCCTAAGAATCCCGTTTGGATCCATTCTCAAAATCCAAGATTCAAGCCATATCATAGTCGGATCTTCAAACACTTTATTTTGTCACTCCCCTTAGGGGGGAGAAATCTATTGCATCTAAACTTTAGTAGAATCATTTAAGTTCCAAATCTGGGACACATGGATCTGTAGAGAATTGAAAAATTATTAGAAATGTTTCTGAATGAAAAATTAATAGGCTTAGCAAAACCAAAAGAGAGTGGGAATGAGAAACTAATATTGGAAGAAACCAAAAAAAAAAAAAAAGAGAGAGAGAAACACATGATAGAAGTCAGTTCTACTAAGAGGACAATCTCTTTCCCTTTGTCTGGTGGAATTATACCCTTCTTTTTTATAATAATAAATAAAAAAAAAAACTCTTTACAATACTCTGCTACAGATTAAGGAAATCTTCTGAAATATGATTACATTATAAGGTGTTGTGCTTTTTTGTTTTATTTTATTTTTTTCCTTTAGCAATCAAGACTAAACAAACAATCTGTTTTGCTTTGTCATTTCCTTCTGGTATCCAACCAACATGAAGCCCTGAACATATCTTAATGGATGTAACTAGCAACACTTGGTCAACCTTCATTAGTAGAATTAAAGAACAAACTTCTTAGATTGAGAATCAGATATCATATGATTATTTTGGGAGAAGTAAATCAAACCTAATGAGATATCTCAAGATATTGGTTATGATAGTTGAATTTCTCAAATTCCCCAAGAGAGATGTGTAAAAGGACTGTTCTTTTTTGTTTTGATATCCCAGTTATTGCAATAAAAGCCAAATGCAACCAATTATTTAATCAGAGATTTACCTATAACATTAATTTACCACAAAGTAATACATGTATTGTTCCAGAAGAAGCAAGAGATAGGAGCATCACATATGCTTGTTTTCTTGGCTTATCACTTTGAGGTCGCAGAAAATCACCTTAAAGCCCATATCAAGCCCATATCAATACATAGCAGGTCAATGCATACTGATTTAGCCTCTCAAGACAAGTAGGACCCTAACCAACCAATATATTCTTTGAATTTACCTTGCACCTCAAATTTTAGAATTTGGGAAAAGTCACACTACATCCTGAACATGACAGTTACAACATAGCTGAACAAATATTGGCAGGAATGTGCAGCATTCATGAATCATATCGCAACATTTCACCTACAAGAGGTACGGGGACACATACTCGCTATCCATACAGTGGAAGTGATGATACTTCTTCTCAATACATGGTTCAATACAACTTTCACAGTATCACATAAGGTTTTTGCTTGCTGGTGGCTATAGCACATAACCAAAAAGCATGGGAGCCATTCTTATTTTGCAAAGATCATGGAATCAAGCTTTGCACAAGGCCCTTTCAACTTAGCAAGTCATTATACACTCACATATATTTTTTGGTTTCCATAAACTAATTCTGCATCCAATTTGATATAAATTTTCAACAACTTTCCCTACAGACCACTATTCTGGCTGCACAAAGAACACAGAACCATATCCACAAACGCAAAGCGCCGAAGTTTTTCTCGCCATTTCTCCTACATCTTATCATCTTTCATACATTCTCCTCTTAGTTTCAATTCAATCCTAAGAAGTTTGTAATCTCATGAGATCTAACAAATAATCATTCAGCAATTTGAAATCACAAAAGCAAAGCGAAGATTCTCAGGTATCTCATGAGATCTAACAAATCACCAATCAGAACACAATGCACAAACTAAACCGCTTTAATTCAACATATTCGTTTCTAGCTCATGAATAAGATGTAAATACAAAAACTCAAAGCATATAATGCGATCCCCGCAATCCCTAAATTTCTTCAAATTGTAGAGGCATTAATGAACAACCAACATAAATCATGAAATATATATGTACCAGTTTAAAGACGAAATAGCCACTGCAGATTCAAGAGAAGCTTCAGCTGCTGAGGCAGATCCAACCCAGGCGAAGCCAGATCCATGTTCTGATCCTATTTACATCGAGTTCCAATCCCATCGATGAAGATCGCCAGCGTAAACGTTTTCATCATTTTCGAATGGTTAGAAAGGATTCTCAATTAGCTCATACTTATCCAGCGTATGTTGTTTGGATTAAGATAGCGTGTTGTTTGGAAAGCATTTTACTTTATTTTATTTTGTTAAGTATTGAGCAGCAAGTTTACATGTGTGCGATTGTCCTATACGGTATTCTAGCGCCACTTTATCCAACCAATCACTAGTTAGCTTCGTTACTAAGCTTCCCGCTAAAACCGACTTTTAGAAACTACAAAGCTTTTGACCAGCTTAAATGGACTATTAAGGAATATAAATATGCAAGTTCAACTAAATAGTTATGCGTATTCTTTATCAAATCACTTGAAGAAAGAAGTTTAGATGTAATTTTATTTTTCACATTTCTTTGTCTTATCTTTTTTTTTTTTTTTGAGAAAGTTCTTTGTCTTATCTTGCTATTTTCCTTTTTTGTATATAGTCAAATTTTGAAAATAAACCATCCTCATTTTATCTTTCAAATTAAAATTTTATTTTTATAACAATCCAACACACTCTAAGTTTTCTAAGAATTGATAATCTATTATCAGATTGATTCATATCTATATTTTTTAATGTTTATTTAGTGGATTAAAAATCTTATGAATTTCATGTTAATCATATTATATATGGCAATATTGTTAAATATGACCGGTGATAGGTTAAGCAATTCCATTAAACTGGTTTTTTTTTTCTTCCCCTTTTTAAGCATATTAAAATTATATGTGACATATGTCTATTAACCTTATATACAAATTGATAAAAGATAATTAGAAAAATAATACATACATGTACTATACATGTGCTTCTTATGTTTCATTTAGATTATTTTATTCTTACTATAAGTTTACATTTGAATAATTTAGATTGAATATATTATTGCTTAATTAAAGTTTGCATATACTTATTTATTTATTAATATTATAATATCTTTGTTGTAGATCATGTCAAACTTTACAAAACTTGAATTCATTGCCTTGACATTTCGGGCAAAAATTACTTATTATGATCCTTTATGCTGAGATCTGAGGCAATGAAGCATATCATATGAAAACATTGATGCATATTGATGAAAATGAACACATTAGAAAATCAATAAAAAATACTTAAAAGCATATAATAAACTTCTTGTTAATGAAACTACTTTCATACATAAACAACATTACGAAAGTGTAAGAACAGTACATAACATAAAAGTCAATAAAATTACGATTAAAGACAGACATTTTCTGTGTGAGATATGTGGAACAAACAAATTATATATACAAGATAACAAGACCACTCTTTTACAAGAAAATACGGAAGAATCGGAGTTTCTAGAATCAAGGCAAAGCTCATTCTACATTTAGCCAAATATGTTCTCTATCTCAGCTGCAAGACTATCAAAGGAGGCAATCTGACTATTTAACGCAGTTTCAATTTTGGGTAGTTGGTAGCACTCTCCACCAACAGTTGATCCTCGATCAATTAGAGGTTGGAGCTGGATCACATTGGTCTCGTATCCGCATCAATCTTTTGCAAAGACAACTCAATTAACCACTCTTTCTTTTCACCTTCAGCTCTTCCAAGTTCGTTTTAAGCTTAGCCAATTAGGCCTAGTACTGCCCATTCTGTTCAAATAATTCATACAACTAGCTTGGCATTAAACAACTCCTTTCTTTCAAATCCTCTGTATGTTTCAATAAGGCAAGAGTGGATTTGAGGTTGCTGGAGAACATCATAAGAGCACCTCTAATTCTCTCAAGTGTTGATCTCTGATTAGTAAGAACCAAGGCAACATTCAGGCATCTCTTTACTTGAATCTCACTCATCCTTAATCAGATGTGACTCTTTAATTGGTAATAATACGCTCATAAGATAATGAGAAAACTTAAAATAAAATATGATTTTCTTCCTTACATATCATCCACATGTCAATTAGATTAGATTCATGCATATGAATAAATGAATAACCTAACATGACAAAAAAAAAATCATAAGGAATCACCCATGAAAATGACTTCATGCACCATATTGTAGGGATCTCATTTAGAGTTTGAACCTCCACATTCTCAAATGAACATGCATTTCATGCATTATAACAATGTTAATCTATTGCTAGAATTAGTCACATTCATCTGCATTGTTTCTATTATTTACTTTTAATTATTAAAGTCCTCTTAATTGAGACAAAACAGAATTCATTCGAAGAAGGAAAAAAATAAAAAACAAACAGAAGTATCATACTAATTTGCAGCATTCTTCTCTCTTTAAGCAAGTGGTTAGTTGCATCGAAGCAAAACCTGCAAAACCTCTTTCATGGACGGCCTAGTAGAAGGTTGAGTACCAGTACAAATGATGATTCCAACTGTGAAAACACAGCACATTTTCTCCAAGTAAGAGTTTTCCCTGACCTCCTCATCTAAGGCATCAACTACAGGGTTGCCTTCTTGAATGTAATGCCATGCCCATTCAGCAAGGGATGTGTGTTCACCACCATGATTAGCCTCCTTCCAGTTGCCAGTTCCAAAAGGACAACCCCAAAGCTAAAAACATCAACCTTCTCATTAACTCGTGTCGTGTGAGCATACTCTGCAGTCAAGCAAACAAAACAAACTAAACCAAAATTCCTACCGATGGAAAACGAGGAAACAAAACATCATCATTAAATGAAACTCATAAATTTGTATATCAAACACCTGGAGCTATATATCCAAAAGAGCCAGCAACAGTTGACATTGTATCTTGTTCTCCCTGCGTGATCATCATCTTGGCTAGACCAAAATCAGCGACTTTTGCATTGAACTCAGAATCTAAAAGGATGTTGCTTGACTTCACATCTCGATGAACAATGGGTGGTGAGCACGCATGGTGCATATAGCAGAGCCCTTGAGCTCTACTTTTTCCATGCAGCCATTGATCTAGGCTATGGTTTTCCAAATACTCATAGACAAGAAGTTTCGAATTATCATTGGAAATACAGCAAAGCGACTTCACTATGTTGGAATGTTGAATTGAACTCAATATTCTAACTTCTGCAAAAAATTCCCTTTCGAGCTCCTCTTCTAGCTTTTTGTTACTCCAAAATCTCTTCACAGCAACGACATCATGTGCATGATTAATAGCAACACGGTATACTCTCCCTGATCCACCGCTACCAATCATGTTATTTTTTGTCAGTCTTGACAAAATGTCTAATTCTGAAAAATTTAAACTTTGGATTCTAAAATTTCATCGTCATTTTCTGACACATCATCGCGCTTTGAATTCTTGAGGAGGGGAGAAGCATCGTACAAACTTGCAGTGTTCTTCCCTCCATACATAAGTGTTTTGCTGCATTTGAGCAAAATCTGCAAAACCTCTTTCATGGACGGCCGCTTTAAAGGTTGTGTATTCGTACAAATGATTCCAAGATTGAAAACACAGCTCATTTCATCCAAGTAATCAGGTTCCTTGACCGCCTCATCCAATGCATCAACTATAGGATTGCCTTCTTGAATGTGACGCCATGCCCATTGGGCAAGGGATGTGTGTTCATCACCATCATTAGCTTTCCTTCCAGTTGTTAGTTCCAGAAGGATAACCCCAAAGCTATAAACGTCAATCTTCTCATTAACTCGTGTTGTGTGAGCATATTCTGCAGTTCAAGTTAACAACACAAACTAAACTAAAATTCTTGATGATGGAAAAGGAGGAAATGAACAATATCATTTGAATGAAACTAATGAATTTATATGTCACACACCTGGAGCTATGTAGCCAAAAGAGCCAGCCACAGTTGACATTGTAGTAAATTCTCCTTCACGCTTGTTGATCAGCATCTTGGCCAGACCAAAATCAGCGATTTTAGCATTAAATTCAGAATCTAAAAGGATATTGCTTGATTTGACATCTCGATGAACAATTGGCGGTACGCAGTCATTATGCATATAGTAGAGCCCCTGGGCAGC
>BKZX01030153.1:0-18104 GCA_014362285.1 Fagus crenata | reverse complement strand
TTTAATATCCTAGTCTATTATTGTTTATTAATTTTGGTTTAATTGTGATTGGATGGCCTAGGTTGGAGGTAGTGCTTATGGAGACGACTTTACATCAAACATGATAAGTATAGGTGATTTGCACTGTTATTATTCATATGTAGCAGAAACGTTATTTTTGGGCTTACGGTTGATTTTTTATTTATTTTTTGTATTGTAAGAATATCCAATATTCACGTCACATTCAAATGATAGAGTTATAGACTTGACAAATTCAATACCTTCTTAGAACTTTGTGTCAGAGGTAAAGATATTTGTAATGTGGAATAAATGGTTATTGAATCCTATTTATTGTATACTTATTGTACCACGTTTTCTTTTACAGTCAATGTCACGGAGTCAAGTTCATGGATAAGAAGACCAAGCCTCAAACCTTACTTAATTAGATATATGTAAATAAATTTTGTTTTTTTTGTTAAACGATCCTCCTTTTTTGTAGTATGGAAGGATGCATTGGTAGTTAGTTGTTTGTATCATGGAAGGATTCGTCTCAATCTCTTATATCCTTAGTGTTGTTATTTTTGCAAGAGGAAAGAGAAAGTGCTGGTTCCTTTCACTTTATTAATATACATCCATTGATTGTATTGTTTGTAGCTAGAGTGGAAAATTAATGTACTTTGTGGTCCCAATGTAATGATAATAGAAGTGCATACATATTTGAGTTATTGCTAGTGGGTTGTTCTAAGTTGTTATGTATTCAGGTCATGGTGAATTTCATGAATGTTGTAATTTTATGAAAGTTATGTAAGAGCTACACTTTGAACCAATTTTGCAGAAAGTGGTCTGGGTAAGACAGGTTTTTGGGTAATATGATACTGTGCACTATGTTTGTAGAAAGTGTGGACAATGTTGTCCACACTTAAATAAAATTGTCCATACTTTCATGTCAATAGGAACATTGTTCACGTATATTGTTTTTAGTTTGCTGTTTATGTATACTGTTTACCATTGCTTTTCAAGTGTGGACAATATTGTCCACTCATGTACATATTGTCCACACTTTCAAGACGGAGTTACAATGTCATGTAACACACTTTTACCTAAAACACTATTCACATCATGACAAAATGTGTGGACAATTTTGTCCACACATTGGTCAAATTGTCCACACTTTCTGGGGAAGAGTTCACTGTTTACCTAAAACACAATTCACGTCATGACAGAAAGTGTGGACAATTTTGTCCACACTTTGGTCAAATTGTCCACACTTTCTGGGGAAGAATTCACTGTTCACCTAAAACACTGTTTACGTATCTGACAGAAAGTGTAGACAATTTTGTCCACACTTTTATCAAATTATCCACACTTTCTGGGGATGAATTACACTATTCACCTTAAAAATGTTCACATAAAATACTATTCACGTTACTAGTTAGTATTCAAACGTGCATCAAATTGCATGAATTTGCATGGAAATTGCATGGCCATTGTAAGAAAGTATGGACATTAGTGTCCACACATTGATGCAAATTGTCCACACTTTCTGGGCAGACTTAAATGTTAAACTAAACATTTTTCTGGTAAAGACTCCATCTGTTCAAACATTTCAATACATTCATTCATTTAAATAAGCATCTACATTCATTCAAATATTATCTAATTACATACAGTGGTTGTTAATGACTACACAACACATTTAATGAATTTGATACCATAATACAGTAATAAGGCCCACAATTACAGCAAGTCCTGTTTGTTAACAACTTCTTCAACAATTGGATGTCATCACGATATACTGGTTGGAGCATATCACGCATCTCTGTCTGAAGTTGATGCAAGTCCAGTAACAGTTGTGATGCATCAAGCAATCGTGATGCATCAACCATGGATTTAGAACTGGTTGCTTGTGATACCTCATCCATTCTTTCACAGCCAGCTCATTGGTTGATGGGCAAACACCAAGAAAAGAAACCATATCGGTTGGTAGCACAACAATAATACAACTTGTTTTTGTTTAAACTTGATTATGAAATTCTAACCGATGCTCTTCTGCCACAACCTCATTCTACATTTCTAAATCTCAGCCTATCTCTAATTGAACTATTAACTAATGAGGTAGACATCTTTGCTGCAAAGGTATTAAAAAATCATATAATATATTAGGTTATGTCAAAAAGCTTAGGGTTTTGAATATTAAAATTTTCAATATGATTTAATTTGAATATGATGTAATTAGGGTTTTGAATATTAAGGTTTAAAAAAATTAATTGAGAAATTAAATCAAGAACAAAGAGAGAGAAGGAGAGAGATAGCATACCGAGCCCTGAAGGATGAACAAAGTTGAACAAATAGAGAGGAAAATTCAAAACAAACAGCACCCCCACTAAATTTCGATCACAGCAACCAACAAATTTCCTCATAGTCCAATAATAAAATCACATCCTACTGGTTCAGACACCTAACACACAGAGGAGATAGAGTGAGATTGAGAAGTCTTGTAAGCATTTAATACTCTTTGCTAACCAAAAGACAGCTAACATGAATTGAGAATGGAAGAAAGATGAAGAAAACGTACCTTCAGACAGCTAAGAAGAAGCAAGGAAGATCGGGTATGTGGCTGAAGCACTTGAGGACTCTACCTTCTAATTCACTGCCTAAGAACACCGCAGCAGATAGGAGTAGGGCGCAACAGTAGGGACGTCAGCATGTCGCACCTCCAAGAAGAGAAGAGTTTGGCTGATGGAACCCTTGCCGTGTCCTTGTGTACAGAAGATCACATCAGTGTTTAAACAAACTAGCTAAGATTCGGTTGTTAAAGCTATTGGTACTGTTGTAAAAAATCAGCTCCTTCAAAGGAAGTAATATGTCGTGTAATCAATTGCTATTACAATTGCAAATGTAAATTTAGATTAGATAAGTATATAAAATTAAAAAGTGATAAGTTGATTTAATATTTTATTTATTTATTTAAGGAATGAGACTAAAAGTGAATGTTGAAACTTTTAATCTTAACCATTCAAGCTAATTGCATGGATGCAATCATGCAAACCCATGATCTCAATTTAGGTTTTTATGCAATTGCATAAGTTGTTTAAAAAACTTTGCTGGTAATAATACAGTTCATATAAGGATTATGAATACATTTTATATGATTTGTTTTTGTGGTTATAAACACAATTTTATATTAGTATTATAAAAAAAACAATAGTATAAGATAACCTTAGCAGCATTAAATTTGTTATAAAGATTTAGATGTTAATAATACATTTAATAATTATTGAGAAAAAATGCAAATATTCATTCAAATATTTTTATCAAGAAAAATATTGCAAATAATACAGTTAATAATTATTGACATAAAACGTAAAAAAAAAAATTAAGAAAATGTGATTTCAGAAAATATGCACAAGTCAGATTCAGAAGTTGTAATTTTAAAATATGTCAAAAATATATTATGAAAATTAGAAAACAAAAAAATATTTCAACAACGAAAAAAAAAAAAGTACAATAATGTATTTTACATATACTAGATTCACAAGTTGTAATAATCATGGTTGAATATGTTAGATCAATATTTGTTGTTAACTAATTTACAAATTTCTTCATTACAATATATAACTTTTCTTTAACAATGATAAAACGTAAACTTCAATTAAAAAATGTAACTTTGGAAAGTATTCTTAACTTATACAAGTCAATATAGTGCAATTTAGCAAAAATAATAATAACATAACAATTTTATTCAGTTCTGTGTGATATAATTGGAAAACATTGGTCATCCTAGTCATCAAGCTCTTCCCCATCAGGATCACCTCCTATCATGTGTCGTCATCATCAGTTATATCTCATACAGTCAATGGCAATGGTTACGTTCACACACAGTTCGCTTCTTCAAAATCAACTCTAAGCATGTCATCTGCTATAGTACGATACAAGGAAAGGTATAGATCGTGTGTTGGTCTCTTCCTCGAATCAACCCTAAGTATACCATCCGCTATAGATTGGGTGTTGATTGGAACCATTTTAGTCATCCAACACTTTCCTGTTTGGATCGGATCTGCTGTTCACATAGAAGATGGCCATTAGTATACTGTCGTATACTTTAACCATTAATGTTTGTTAAAAAACATATATGGTGAGCCAAAACATAGTAGTATTAATGTATAAAGCATTCATTAGTTATATAGTATTATATAGAGCATTCTTAGTAGAAAAACATTACAATTTGCTGTTTAAATATGTCACTCAAATGTAATCGTAGTACATACCAATCTTCGTTATATACAATACGAGTGTTTTTCCAAGGTGGTTATCAAATGTAAACACGAATATCAAGAACATTGTATGACATATGTTTTTAATACGTTAGTTTGTATAATTACATTACATAAAATATCAAGATAACCTTTTGATAACTAAGATCTAAATTACTCAATTCCAATGTTCTACTTATATTTTTGGAATTTAAATATTTTTATTATAATCTTTCAATTTTTTGTCCTTACTGATTTTAATGTAAAAAAGTTATTAGATTTTATTATATGTATGTATGTTAGTGTCGAATTATAATTTTGCCCCCCTAACTAAATTTCAGATATTATATATTTTGTCTTCCTTATTTTTTAAATTTAAAATAGTTTAACAACTATTTTATTCATTAATATGTACATTTTTCTGGTAATTTATTGATTAATATTTACATGTAAATTAATTTGATTGATTAAATATTTAATTGCTTAAGATTTTATAGATTAATGTTAGGGGTTGCAAAAAAAGCCTAAATCCATTAGCCCACCGAAACCCACTCACTAATTGGCCAACCAAACCCATTTTAATAAATTTAAAATAGGCAAATGGACTATTGGTTTTGAAGGACCCGGCCCATTTATTAATGTTCAAATTATTCGCAAATAAGAAACTAAAAAAGAAAGAAAGAATGAGCCGGTCCAACGTTTTTCCAAGGTGGGAAACTTGGTCCCCAAAACGGCGTCGTGTTAGGCATTTGGGGGGAAACTTTTGAACAGAACGGCGTCGTTTACAAACATGCATGTCAAGCTCCATTGAAGCTTCCTCAACACGACTTTCTCTCTTCTCTCTCTTCAATGTCAGTTTTTTCCAAACTGAAACTCTCCTTCTAAACACTCTTTCCTCTCCCTCTCTTCACGATTTCCTTTTCAAAGTCTTCCACGTTCCTTTCAAACATCCCCAACCGCAAAGTCTACTCCTCTCAAACACGCAAACTTCCCCAACGTGACCCATTTCCTTGCACCCGTAGACACAACAACACAAGGAACTAACAAAGAACCTTCGAAAGATAAAGGTGAGTTTACATTTCCATTTTCTTTTGTGATTTTTAATTTTTTGTGAGTTGATACTATGATTGGACTAAGTTTGTGAAATATTTTGACTTTGGTTCATGTTAGCTAAGTATGGACAATGTTAGGGTTTTCTGGACAATTTTAGGGTATTCTATACAATTTTCACATTGTCTGTACAATAGAGCGACATTGGCATACTGGTTCTGGTGGAGGATAGTGCTTAAATTGGGAGATTAGGTGATGTTCATTATAAGGTAGTTTAGAATCATGGATGGTTTGGAATTAAGAAAAACTAAAAATCACAGGTGCAGTCCGTGAGTTGTTAATGGTGGCTGTGAAACGGAATTTTTTCAATGGATTTTGGATGTTGGTGATAGTGGGGCTGTGTTGGGGTTTTGTTGAATATTTATGGGTTGATTGGTGGTCCAGTGGGGTCTGCTTGTGACTTACTATTAGTTGTAAAGAGCAGAAAGTTTAAACAAAAGTAGAAGAAGCTGTACTATACTGATGTTGTTTAAATATATATTTTTTAATATTTTCAGTAAGTTATTACAATAATATTTTGCTGTTTCCAATACTATTCCATCTTTAAACCTTAATTTCATCATTGAACTGTTTACAAGAGCCAGTACATCAGCAAGAAAAAGAGGTTTTCATGCATAAGTTTGCAGCATAAAATTGCTACAAGATTCCAAGAATAATTAACTTCACAACTTTTCTCCTGTTCTTTGTATTGTTCTTTTATGCAAGGTTCATAGCATGCCTTTTTCTTTGTTGTTTGTTAGGTTTCACTCAAGGCAGAAATTGAGTTAATGACTGCATGCACTTTAACATTTGAGTGTGCATTTGTAATGCTCGTACCCTATGTACATACATGAATTTGTGCATTAATTGTAGCACATTTGATGTTAGGAACATGCAACTGAACTACAAATCCGATGTTAGCCGGGTCTTGAAAAATCAAAGATAGATTACCTAATTGGATTAGATTACTTTCCAGTCTTCATTGCATTCTACTTAAGAATCTATACTTCATTGACTAGAATCATTAGATTGACGCAAATTTTTAATAAAGTAACATCATCTCACTTAGATTTGGCATATAACTTAGTATAACTTAATCAGATGCACCCAAGTTTGTAAACACCTTCTCGATGGTTTCCATAACCATTCGTCTGTAAGGTTCACTCTCATCTTTAAGATCCTCAACAACTCTCCCTACTATATCAGCAACATCGACTTTGTTTGCTATCTCCACCGTTGTTTCCACAAGTTGCCTATAGTTTCTCCTATCCAAAGCCATCTTCCTGACCCAGAAATTCCTAAAGAATTCTGGAAGTATATCACTGTGAATGTAATCAGACTCCACACCCTATGTACTGCATGACATGGGTTTCAAATGGAATTAATTTTGATGCATGGTTGTTTTTTTTTTTAATGATAAATGATTTTATGAAATATTTTAATTCTATGGATTTCCATTCTGCATGTGGCCAAGGCAATGGCTACTAGTGATGTCAACACACCCGCAAGCAACCCGAAAGTTCAAACCCATATTCACCATCACTACATTGTTACTAAGTTGATGGAGGTTAACAAAAGCCTATCTGACCAATGTAAGAGGCAGCGGAGAACCACTCCATTTAGGTGGTTGTTGAATCTGCACTGCAACATTGAGGCCAGTGGACGAATGCTGGAAGTCATGCTTACAACTTGGAATGCCGACGAATGTGCATTCCAAGTGGGTGATAAGCTCATACCCTTTACCCTATATGATGTTGCCCTTATATTGGGGTTGCCCGTGACGGGGGAGCCGATTGATTACAATAAGTCTCATACTAGGGGGTCTCTGGTGGAAACATTGCTGGTTTCCCATTTCAAGACAGCTTGGTCGGAACGGACTAAATTGGTGACATTGCTCACCAAACCTTCTATAAAAGTCCCAGTCAAGGTTAGGTTGTATATGGCCTTTGTCTTGAGCTATTTTTTGTTTCCTACCACTTCCCAAAAAGTCACCACAAACCCCTTACCATTGCTTAATGATAGACCCAAGCTAGGTAGTTATGCATGGGGGAAGGTATTGTATGAGTACTTGGTTTGTGGTTTAAACCGCGCTGTAGCATCAAAGAAAGCACAAAAATTTAGAGGCAACTTGCACATTCAAGGTTGCACTGCCTTGCTTTAGGTAAAATGTTTTTGTTAGAGTTGTTTACTCCACAACCATTCTAACTTTTGTTTTATTCTTAAACTTACCATTGATGTCATCATTTATGCAGATTTGGGCATGCGAGCACCTGGGGATTGGTGAGAAGAATGCTCAAATTAACCAACCTTTCCCAAGATTCTTAGCATGGTCCCACCAACAAATGTTTAGTAAGAAGGCAATGGCTGCCTTTAATAACAGTGACAATGTAAGTATTTTACACTAAAGTTGAGTACTAATTTAATATCAATGTTAGTTTCTTATAAAAATGTTATATGTTAGTATTTCATTGTTCTAATTCATATAGTGCAATTTGCAGCTGCTGTGTGTGCTTACAGCGATGCCATGGGAGCAATAGGAATCCATGGTACAAGAAACCATGGAGACCTTGAAAGAAACCCATGGCAGCTCGCACACAGCCATATTAAGGCATGATGGGGCTGGACCAAGCAATACAACTCAAACGTTGTCCAACCAATGCCAGCTACAGTTCCAAGTTGAGAGGATTGAACAAGAAGCTCTAGCACACCATATTAAACACTTAGCAGATGAGCTGAATCGTAAGAAGGGTATGCTGGCCACGGTGATAGAGTCTAGCCCCAATGTTGAACAAAACTAGCCCCCACCCTTACAAAACTTAGAACAAAACTAGCCACCCATTCAAAACTAGCCACCCATTCAAACCCCCATTGTGGACTTGCCAAGCTCACCATCCAAGGTTGTCAAAAGAGGCAAACCTGCCAAAAAAAAGGCTAAGGCAGCCATGGTGGACTTGGCAAGCTCACCATCAAAGCGGGACAAGAGAAGCAAACCTGCCAACAATGAAGGGGAGGCAGCTGCATCTATGGTGGATTTGGTGAGTTCACCATCGAAGGGGGCTACTAGTGTGAGGTATACAAGAGGGAAAACACGAGCCCAAAAGAATGTAATGATAGTGCCCCCCGAATCGGAACTGATCAGAAATGAGGTACGTGTATTATTTAACGATAAAGTACTTAAGAAATGCAAGTTTACTTTATGTTGGGTTCATGCTTTAACTTTTTTTTGTTTAAAAATCACAAAATATTTAATTCTTCATAATTTATTGTTTGTACCAGCCCATATCTTCAATTATTGTTGCTCTAATTCTATGTTTTCAGCAGTGGGTGGATGCTTATTTTCTGTACCAGCCAACAACTCATGACGAGGTTGTCTTGGCTAATTTAAGGAAGAAATGGTCATTTGCGACATGGCAGGCCACTAGGAGAAGGTTGTAACAACTACTTTCTTTGAATTATATAATGATTTATTAAGTGATTAGATATATTATTTTATACTGGTTTATAACTCCTAAAAAATTTGATATGGCCAGCGGGGTTGATAGCAATGACGTTGCAATCTCGACCAAAACATATGAGATCATGAGTCGAGATGTGTCATCCTTGTTAGGCGATCAAACTCAGGAAGAAAGTTCTAGGTGGATATCCACCACGGTAATTACATACTCATTTTGCATTTTAGATCCATTTCTTTATTGCATATTTGAAACGTGAGTTTTACAATTCCATATTGTTTACTAAGCAAGTGTGACACACGCAAGTGGTAGACTGTTTCAAGGATATACTTATGGAAAAACTCACTGAAAGCGGACACCCTCCATCGTACATAAACTATATAATAACCGTACATGGCGGGGTAAAAATAAAAAAATTTCTACCTTGGCAAATACTTGTTGATACTTTTACACTATGAATGATGTCAATACAGCGAGCTCTTTTGTCGAAATAATTAACTATGATTTATGTAGACTATGATCCTAGCTTCAGCTCAGTCAACTTCAACACAAAGAAGCAAAAGACCAAAAAAGGGTAAACAACCCATTGAGGATGACCAGCCTGGACCAGAATCTATGTTCCGTAGTAGTTGGGTACGCGCAATGCCGGAAAAATGTAACCGGGTAATTAGAGAACTTTTCCAAGTTCATTTTGAAAAAAATTGTTGTTACATATCTATTCTGAAAAAACTGTGTATGACCTACCCTTTCGTGTTTCCTAATGCAGATTTTTGTTCCAACATGCCACAATGGCCATTTTGTAATGCTAGTTGTAGATTGCCTAGCTAAAGTTTTCTATTTTTATGATTCTTTACCTAGTGTGACACATAGAGCTTGGGCACCGATATTGGTAAACACTTGTTTTTCATTTCAATTTTCTTGCTAACTCAGTATTAACTTAGTTAATTCTGCTGATACTACTTTTTGCTGTCTGCATCATAGCGAAAAGCTTTGGAGCAGCTATGCGTAGAGAAGTTGGGCCATCAAGATGTCGAAACATGGCTCCTAGAACACAAGAATGACATACCAAACCAAGTTCACTACGCGTAAGTACCAATATCTATTGTGACCCCAAATATATTGAGACAAATTTGAGTGTACTGCCTCAAGGGATTTCTCATCAATTGTAGATGGAAATTTATGATTTGGCCTTCAAAATTTTCTTACCTTTTAATGTAGATTGTGTAAGTAAGTTCATATTCTCTTTTAATGTGTTTTGATAATTCAAATACAATTGTTGGTTGCTATGTTGATTGTTGGTGTTTTGATAACTCAAATGTAATTGAGATGTTGGTCGTTGGTTGATAACTCAAATGTAATTGTTGGTTGCTATGTTGCTTTCCGGGTTCACTTGAATGTTCATACTATTTTCCAGAAAATGTGGACAATATTTTCCAAACTTAAAGAAAATTGTCCACACTTTCTAGGCTCACTTGAATGTTCACTTCAATGTAATTCAGATGTTAGTTGCTATAATGGAGATAGTGAAATAGATAAATGGAATTGTGAGATTAAAGCTAAGTTGCTTAGAAGATTGTTGAAGAAAGAACTCTTCAAGAGATAAACTCTCGGATTGATAGCACTAGGTTATAGGTCTCTTTTACAAAATATCTAACTACCTATACTGACACAAGAATCCACTTTATATAGAAATACTAGATAGACTCCTATTGGTTTATAGCTTCTAACTAACTTAGTCACTTGTAACTAGCTAACAATGCTTGTAACTAACTAATTATTACAATTCAAATGGAACTTGGCTGCATTTTGCATCATGTTATATTGGTTGTTGGAATATGTGGGTTGCTATGTTGGTTGTTGGTGCATGTTGGTTTCTACGGATGTTATGAATCTAAATTTTGAGTGAAGTAAATTTCCATAAATTATGTTAATTAGTGTTGATTTTTATGTACTTTTGCCTCATTTTTTCTAGCTCCGACTGTGGGATTTTCATGTTGACATACATGGAATCCTTTTTTTTTTTTTTTTTTTTTGATACTAGGCAAAGAAAATTACAGAATAAAGTTTGGGGCAACAGAAGTGACATTAACAAAATATTGAGAGGCCGAGTTAGCCATGGCCTTGGCTTCTGAGAGGAGTGCAGCATGGACTTTGAAGATTTGGAGTTGAATACTTTGAAGCTGAATCAAGTTATTGATGTTTGCAAAAATTGGTGTGAGCTGCCAGCTTTGTTGTTGGTGACCTGTCCACATTTGCTGAAGAGACTTGCTTTTATTGAGGATAATGACCTTTGTAAAGCCAAGATGGTTTGCTTGGAGGAGTCCTTGAATGGATGTTGCTTGAGCTAGAATGGGGTATTGGAGTCTAGTGCTACGACAACCTACAAAGAGAATGTTTCAAATCCTGTCTTTTCCTACAAATGATATGCCTTGCCATTTGGTGTTGGACTTGTAGCCACTGGCATTAGTAAGGAGCACTTACCAGTTTGGATTTATGTGCGAGATTGAGATGATGTGCTGCTGGGATTGGGAGTCTGTGGTGCTGGTGTCCCTTTGCTAGTACCTGTTCATGACAGATTTAGTAGTTAGAATAGGTTCCATTGGATTGGGGTGTTTGGCCTCAAATATGACTTGGTTCCTATGAAACCAGATTCACCAAAGAGTGGTGAGCAACAAAGGCAAGGCACTAGAGTTGTGATTTGGGTCTATATTGTGAGCTAAGAGATCTTAAATCCATGTTTGGACTGTAATTTGATTCTGTATGAGTGCTCTTGTGTTGATGTCAACTCCCAGCCAGACTTTTCTTGTAAAGTGGCATTGGAGGAAGAGGTGATTGATTGTTTCAGTCTCTGTTTGGCACAATGGGCATACCGGATCACAATTGATTCCTCTTCGACATAGTTCTGTTTTGAGAGGCAGTGCATTTCATAGGAATTTCTTGGTGAATGTGAGTATTTTATAGGGGATGGGAACTTCCAAAGATGCTTCCACTTTTGTTGGTGAACATTATTTGGCAGGGAGATGTTGGCATGGAGGAGTTCATATGCTTTCTTTACTCTGTATTCTCCAGTTGTGGAATGAGGCCATATTATTTTGTCTGGAATTGATTGAGTTGCTATTTTTGGGAGTGGAGTGCTAAGAATCTGTTGACTGATGTCTGGGTCATAAAGCTGGTTAATGATGGATGTCTTCGATGATGCACTATCTGCATTGATCAGATCAGCAACAGTGTGGGTATGGTTAAGGATATGAGTTGGGGCATTTTGTTTGGATTGATACCAAAAAGGGTGATTGATGGGGATGGTGGATCCATCTCCTACTCTCCATTTCCCTTGAGTGAGAGTGGGGTTATTAGAGCCCATGATAGATTTCCAAATCCAAGATGAGTGTGGTTTAGGTTTATGAGTGTGGATATCTTCATTGGGGCAATATTTGGATTTGAGGGTTTTGGTTAGGAGGAGGTTTGGATGGTTGCATATTCTCCAATATTGTTTTGTAATGAGGGCCTTATTCATGGATGCAAATTTTTTTCAGACCCAGTCCTAATGCAAATTTTTTCAGACCCAGTCCTCCTAAAGATTTTGGTTGTGCAAGTGTTTCCCAGTTAGTCATATGAAGTTTCCTTTGTCTAGGCTCATGTCCCCACCAAAAGGCATTTATAATGGAATCAAGCTTGTTACAAATGGTTATGGGTGCTTTAAAAATTGAGAAAGTATAGATGGGGATAGAGTTTTGAACAGAGTTAATAAGGGTTAACCTACCTGCTAGTTTGGCTTTCCAACCTTGAAGTTTGGAGGTGATTTTGTGTATGAGATCTTGGAAGTCTCCTATCCTATTACCTCGAAGTTTGAAATTGATTCCTAAATACTTTCTAGGCTGATTAACAAGCTTGACCCCTAATGAGTTGGCCAAAAGCTATTTCTGGGTGGAAGTCATGTTGGGAGAGCAGTATAATTCAGATTTGTCCAAGTTTATACTTTGCCCTGAAATTTGACAATACCAAGCAAGGGTTGATTGGATAGAGATGTGGGATGTGGTATTGTTTTTGAAGAATAAAAAGGAGTCATCAGCAAATAGAAGATGAGTTAAGGGCGATGATGTTCTTCCTATCTTAAGGCCTGTCAAATGATGGGTTTGTTCCTGCTTGATCAAGGCACAAGAGAGGATATTTGCGCAGAAAAGGAAAAGGTATGGGGAGAGGGGGTCACCCTGCCGTAAGCCTTTCATGGGTGTAAATGTTTTGGTTGAACTTCCATTTATAAGTAAGCTGTAAGTGACTGTAGTGACACATTGAGAGATCCAATTTAACCATTTAGCACTAAACCCCATGGTTTTTAGGACAACTCTTAAAAAATTCCAACTAACTCGATCATAGGCTTTGTTCATATCGAGCTTGAGAGCACCAAAACCCCATTTACCCCTATGTTTCTTTTTTAGAAATTCAAACACTTCCTAAGCTAGAATGATGTTATCAGTAATTTGTCTACCCTGGATGAATGCATTTTGAAATGGGGTGATGAGGGTATCCATGAATGGTTTGAGTCTATTGACCATGAGTTTTGATATGATTTTGTAAGTTATATTACACAGGCTTATTGGTCTAAATTGAGAGACTAACTCAGGAGTGTTTGTTTTAGGGATCAATGTGATGACGGTATGATTCAAAGATTTGAGGAGAAAACCTGAGTGGAAGAATGCCTTCACCATGTTGATGATGTCCACCTTGACAATGTTCCAATACTGTTGGTAGAAGGCTGCTGGGACTCCATCAGGACCAGGGGTCTTCAAAGGGCCCAGTTGGTTAACTGCTGCTTTGATCTCTTCATCTCGAATTGGTTGGTCCAGTATGTTGCTTTGTTGTGGTGTGAGGGTGGGAATTGGGATGTTAAGGAGTTGATTCAGAATATCCTCTACTGGCAGGGATTAGGTATCTGAGAAGAGGTTGATGTAGTGGTCCACAAAATGCTGTTCTATTTCTTGGTGATTTGATAGCCATTCATTGTCTTGGGTTTTGATCTGGGAAATTTGGTTTCTTTTTCGTCTAGCTCTGACCACTGCTTGAAAAAATTTTGTGTTGCGATCACCCTTGAGGTCCCAATCTTTTTTAGCTTTCTGAGCTCACATGATCTGCTCACGATCCATAAGGTCTTCGAGCTGTTCTCGAAGCTTGCTTTTAGTGAGAACATCTTGCAGAGAGTGGATATTTTCCTGAGCCCTTCTAAGTTCTTTTTTTAACCAGGATTTGTTTATCAAGTAATCCAAAGGATTGTTTGTTCCAAACTTTGAAACAGTCTCTGACCCTTTCTAACCTCATTTTGTTTGATTTTTTAAAACAAGATAGTACAGTTTGGAGAGGTATGATTTCCACACCTTCATTTCATGATGCGTTAATGCGTTCATTTTAAGTCAAAACAACTAACTAACCAATAATTTATAAATGTCTTTTATGTTTTGTACGTTGATTGCCAAAGAATTCGACAACGCATTCTGCTGGAATTATATTACAATTCCTTGCTGTCCAAAGCTGTACAAAGCTAAAACTGCCCAATTCGATTGTGCCGTGCTTGCTGCCCAAAACTGCCCAATTCTTTACCAAAATATAGTTTTATGTTTTGATACACATTTGTTGTTTTTTTATTCTGCTATACGTTTCTTCTTTTTGTATATAAAATTTTGGTTGCCATATTTTTTCTATACTTAAGATTGTATTAAAGGTAGTCAACAGAAACAATATCTTATGATTATGTAAATGGAGTAAATAAATGAAATGGTGAAATTGGTTGGAAACATTTGCGTATATTTTAGGTTACCCATGAGTAACCCATTACATAAACTTTCTTTTATATTTAATGTTACCCAGGAGCAACCTATTGCCATTGGAATCTTCACATTACTCATTGTGAAAGATATAAAAAAAGAATATCTAAAAATGTTCCCCAAATTGTGGTGAATCTCAATATGTTCAAACAAATACCCAGGAGCAACCTATTGCCATTGTCTATCGTTTTTGGGTACACTCAATTTTAAAATTTAATAACCTAGGCCACTGGATGGAAAAATCCAGGCCACTTTAATACAATCTTGACTCCATCACGATTCTTATTGTATCAGCAAAGGAGTTGAACGCGATTCCAGGTTTCCATGAGGCAAATTTGTGTTTTAAAGTCCAAAACATCTCAAAGACCCAGTCAAACTTCCAGAAAACACTTTCTGGGTTCACTTAAATGTTCATGCGTAGACTCGAATGTTCATACTATTTTTCAGAAAATGTGGACAATATTGTCCAAACTTTAAGAATAATTGTCCACACTTTCTGGGTTCACTTGAATGTTCATGCGTAGACTCGAATGTTCATACTATTTTCCAGAAAATGTGGACAATATTGTCCAAACTTAAAGAATAATTGTCCACACTTTTTGGGTTCACTTGAATGTTCATAAGTAGATTTGAAATATTTGTCCATAATTTCATGTTTTTGTCCACATTTTTAGGAAAATTGTATGAACATTTCTGGGTTCACTTGAATGTTCATAAGTAGACTCGAAATGTTTGTCCATAATTTCATATTTTTGTCCACATTTTTTGGAAAATTGTATGAACATTTAAACATGTTCATATGAATTGGTCATGTTTCTTGGCATCGATTAAACATGTTTCTTGGCATCTTTGTAACAATTTTATTATTTTTTATCTCAACCAACCAAAATCACTTCAAAATCAAAAAAAAAAAAAAAAAACTTTATTATTTCCAATCTCAACCAAAATCAACCAAACCCTCAGAAAAATATTAAACCCAACAAACGTTCAACTTTTATTATTTCCAAACCCTAATAAAATCATCCAAACCCTCACAAATACAATCAACCCAAATCAGATCTGAAATCAACTCTTTCAAACATCAAACCGAGACCCACACCCAAACCTTCAAACATCAACCAAGCCATGGCTTCATGAGGAGAGAGCTTTGGATGAACAGAACTTCAATAGAGGAAAAACCTTCGGGGGAGAGAGATCCATGGCTTCATAAGGATAGATCTGAGGAGGAGCAGAAAATCAATGAAGGAGGACAAAGATTTCGGGGAGAGGAGGAGAGAGCTTTCGGGAGGAGAGTGCATTCGGGAGGAGAGAGAGTGAAAGTTTCAGAAAAAATGGGTGTTTGGTTACAAGGATAGTGGAAATTGGAATAGCAAACCAAGAATAACCGGTTTGTCTTTTAGTAGTGGTGTGAAAGAATCATTTTCCATCTTATATATATGTATTTTCTGCCAAGCTTCATTCCTTTCACTTTTTAATCTTTGGTTTCCTTAGCTTAAATTCTACAACTTCTCATCAGTTTTGCAACACTTTTGTAACATCTACAAAACATAAAAATAAATAGAATAAGACTAAATAAAATATAAAATAAGCCCAACAAAATATAAATTAAGGATATAAAATACACACTATTGTGTGCACATCACCTCCCCCTCTATTCTCCCCGACCCACTCCCTATATGTTTCTTCCTCAAAATATTGGCTTCGTCCTCTCTTCCTCAACCCTATTGGCTCCGCCGCCGTTGGCCAAATAGGAGGCCAAAGTTTGTCGTTGGCTTCGTTGGGTCACCGTGGATAGTGGGTTGTTGTGTGAGGAAGTCACCAATGTTGGATCTGCGCGATTAGAGATTTTTTTTTTTTGGGGTTTTGCTTGAATTTGTGTGATTGCTTGATTTTTATGCTATGGATTATTGTGCGATTTAAGATTTGTTTCTGGGTTTTTGCTTGAATTTGTGTGATTTCTCGAATTTTTTGTTCAAGGCTGTGAGTGTAGTGAAAGTGGGTTATGGTGTTCCCATGGTGGGGTTATGGTGTTTTTACGGTGTGATTTGTGGGCGTTGGATTGTCGGCTGTTTCTAAGAGCAGAGATGGAGATGGCACGAGATCGTGAGAGAGAGAGCAAGAGAGGCCTTACAACGAAGAAAGAGAAATTAATTAAAAATGGCTTTGTTGATGAACAGTGTATCAAGGTATTGGTTGAGCAAAATGAGATTACTGTAGCAATGTTAAATTTCTTTTAGCATTAGAGAGGCTGATGCGTGTGGTTTATATGGGTGGATAGCAATATTTAGCAAAATGTTTGGTTTAGCTACACTGATGCGAATGCTTTAAGACTCTCCTTCAAATGTTGTCTTTCTCCCCCACAGCAAGGATGCACAGATACGGATATAGTATCGAGTAGAGTACAGAGATACAATGTATATGAAAAACTTATGTTGGCAAATACGAAAATTGGGTATCGGATACGGTACAGGTACGAGTAGAGACAGAACTAATAAGGTCTTGGTTGGGGCCATGGCCCTATCATTTAAAAATAATAATTAAATCATAATAATTAGTATATATCTATGTATAGAAATTTAAAATTTAGATTCAAAATACATATACTTGGTGCCCATCATCCAAGAAAAATTACAAATGAGCCCATTAAATCCTTATTTTTTTGGCTAATTTGACCCATCACATAATCGAGGATCCCCAAACAAATAAACAAAAAATATTTTTTTTGTTACAATGGTGAGTTGTATTGTGTTTTTGTGTTTGTTATTGACTAATTTATTGTTGAGTGTCAGTGAAGTTGGTTTTGTGAGTTTGTGATCGTGGGTTGGGAATAGTTAGATTTTTAGAAACTTTTTTTTTTTTTTTTTTGTTTATACTTCAGTCCCGGTCAAGTTCAAATCTTGGTTTCATCTCTGGGTACAAGTATCGGTTATGAGTATGTAAGTCAAAATGGAGTATCATTGTATCTTAATCCCAGAGCCTATGAGACTCTCTATGAAATTTTCAATTGGTCATTAGCCCAACCCAGTAACTAGAGAGCCTCCTAATTTCTACTCAATTTACCTCCCATTCCTCTAGCTGTTATTATTATTATTATTATTATTTATTTTTTTTTTTCTGATGGATTGATGGTCCTAACGGTTCATTTGCAGGAAAAGCTTAAACATAGCAAGTGAGGTGCATTCATGTAGGGTGCACGCCTCATTTTTTTTTTTTAATAATTTATTTATGCAAATTACGTAAAGTAACCTTCCTCATTTTTAGCAAATGACAGTATGTCCTTCATATTTTAAAAAATAACAAGTTGCACTCTCACTTTTTACAAAATATACTTTTATGCAAGAATTAAAAGCAATTAAATTACTCCCAAAAAAATATACATTTTAGGAGAAAAAAGTAATTTTCTAAAAGAAATTAAAAGCAATTCAAGTGCAGATGCCGAAAAGAACCTCCAATACCTTTTTTTATTAAAAAAAAAAAAACCATTTGCCAACTTTCGCCACTTAATTTCTGTTTTA
>BKZX01030148.1:15666-30254 GCA_014362285.1 Fagus crenata | reverse complement strand
GATCCAACCCTATTGGAAAATTTTTGTGATAGGACTTTTAGCTTGCTGTTGATTGCATCAGCATCTGGATTTTGCCAGGTTCTCTCTCTCTCTCTCTCTTTGTTTGTGTTTGTGAGACATAGCAATATTATCTTTTCCTTGCTTGTTTATGTTAAGACCTTTTGAAAATCTTGTAATTTGCTTTTAAATATCTACAGGTGAGCATTCCACTAGGATTGTATGATAATCTTCCTGTCTCAATTTCCTTGTTGGTGAAACAAGGTTCAGATGGGTTCCTACTGAATCTTGTTGAGACTCTTTATGACACTCTCAAAGAAGAGGTTGGCATTGTTGAGAAAATGGGTTACTGAATTCTGTCTCTTGCTAATATTTTATTGTACATCCTATATCCCACACAAAGATGTAAATTGGAAAAATATTGTTTGTGTGAGCAATAAGAATAAACCAAACAACAAGAAATAGGTGAGGCATACTAGGTTACATATGCAGAGAAAGTACAATGTTAGAACAGAAGTTACCCAAATTATATTTGTATCTTCTTCTACTTTTTAAATATAAGCTTCTTTGATGTCAGCTCCCCATGGTATCAAGAAGTGTACATTCAAATCGACTAGTAATTCAAAGAAGTAATGGCAAGAGAGACACTAGCCCCAATATCCAACTAGACCATCTCTTAGGTGGAACCAAAACTTTTGAATTAGTAGTCAAATTTGTTATGAATGTAAGGTTGATTTAACAGCATCCAATGTTGCTCCACTATATTGTGCTGCACATTCCTTGCAAATGAGTGATGATCTTGAATAAGGAAATCTAATGTCCAAAGCTGATGCTTTTCTAAGCTTCTTTTTTTTTTACATTGTGAAAAGAAAGAAACTTTCGGATTTTCAAAAGCTGTGAATCCATTTCTTCATGGGTTAAAGAGTTACAACTCATGAAAAGATGCTCTAACAGGATTGCCTAGAAGGCCTGCACAAATCCAAAGACACTTAATTTTGGTGGTGATGATGTGCAATGCTTGAATGTTCTAGCAAATAATGTCAAGAACTCAAAACTTGAAGACAAACCTGATAATTGGTGGTTTGAAGATGTTTTATTCCTTCGAAAAGTAAAGGGATGATATTAGACTTAATAATTGGACTGAAAAATGGCTTTCCTAAATTACTTTTGTACTTACAATTGTTATGTTATGTTTCTAACATCAAAACCACCAGTTACAAAGAGTTACAATTGAATGCTTGACTAATTGTCTCCCTGTGGCAGAAAATTCAGTTTATTGCAATTTTCTCTACACCTTCTCAACGTTGGTTTAAGGATGAAAATCAGTTTTGAATGATTAATATGCTAGATTGAAGAATTGCTTCCATGTTGGAGCAGTGTCATGTTCCAGATCTCTTGGTTAAGAATTATGGAGACAATGAAAGTAGTTATGGTGTGAGCATTGTTACTAGGGTGGTAGAATCGTAAGTTTCTTTTGCTTCAAACAAACCCACACCAAAAATATTTTCTTTTGGAAGATTCATAGATGCTTATCTTAAGCTAGTTGCAAGGAATGAGAACCTTAGTGCAAAAAGTTTTTCAGTCACTCCAAAGCAATGCCAAAAGATGCTCGGTATTGTGATAACAACGTCTATAGAGCCATTGATATATACATCATGCTAATAGATTTAAAAAAAAAAAAGTATAGTTTCTTAAATTCCCTTGAATCCTGAATGTCTTTTATTTTTTTCTTGTAAATCACAAAAGAAACTAAGAAATCTTTTTAATGAATAGAAATAAGATAATAGATGAGAGAAAAATAAGCATATGAACCTAGTTTGTTTAGCAATTCAAAGTATCTTATTCAGAGTATCATACTCTTTCTTCCTTTATTTATTTTTTTTTTTCCACTTTTTAACAGGTGGTGGAAATGGGGGTAGAACTAAAATATTAAGATTAGGGTCCAAAGTAATAATAGTTATATAAACAAACTTAAAAGAGTTATATAAGAAATAAGAAAGTTTGGAGGCACCGATATACTTGTTGCAAGATTAAACTGAAATATAAGGATAAAGTTTGACATTTTAAAAAGTTTGGATGCCTAAAGCATATATGTAGTTTTGCTGCCCAAGAGGGTAATAATGGTTGATTGGTTGGTGGTATGACAATAGTAATGTTGGTAGAATTTATAAATGATGCATTGCTTCATAAAGATTGAACTTTGGATTTGGATGCTTTGAAATCCAAGCCTAAAATCCCACTAGATTTTTTAATTACCTTTCTTGTTAACATAAACAAAGAAATATTAGAAATTTCAAAATTAAAATTTTGAATTAGCTCCACCTCAAAATTCATGATCCAAATATAATATGAGAGAGAGCCTAGATAGAGATTTGCAAAGAAATCTCATAAATGAATTAGAAAATAAATTGTTAGTATGGATATGTTTAGAGAAAAAAAAAATTAAAAAATAAAAGAGGAAATGTTAGTATGAAGTTTGAACATGGATTAAAAGAAAAAAGAAAAAAAAAGTAAAGTATATGTATCTAAGCAAGCAAAGCACAAATTCCTTCCTTAATTTGTTCTCTTGTTCTTTCTTTGCTTTGTTTTCTTTTGTGTTTTTTATTTTTTGGCATAATGTCATAATAATCTTATATATAGTTGAAGGTAGAGATGAGTTTCATATGAATTTAGCTTTAACATAATTGAAAGTGAGGCTAACTTGGAAGCTTACCTAGGTGTGCTTTGAAGCCAAAAATGGATGATGATTGTAAGTATTGATGATTGTTTATGCAAACTTGTTCATATGTATGTGTGTTTTTCTATTGTTGTTCATAAATAATAGGTTGCTTTGTTTGCCTAAATGTTGTCATATAGATGTTAATATTGTAAAATTTTGGGCCTATTTAGCTGTTAATTTGCACTTGAATAACAAATATATTTTTGTGAAACATATTTTTGTTAAATGGGTTTGGTTCATGATACATTTAATGTAGCTTTAATAAAAGGTATATCACTCAATTACTTTTTATAAATCACTATTTTCTTGAATCCACATTTTTATTAAATATCTATTATAAGTTATCACAAGCATAATTTCACAAAAATCGGTTGTTGTCATTCTTTTAGTATATTTAAGAATTCAAAAACAATATAAGAGTTCTTCATAGATTAGTGAGTTTTTAAAGCCTACACACCTTAATATTTGGAAAGAATGATGGATCACCTTAATATTTGGTAAGCATGGTAGTTGTAGGAAAGAAATTTATTCCAACAAGCGCAAACTATTATTATGGAAAAAAGTTATTTAGTAGTAAAACTAAGAAGTTCTGTGTTGCATTTCTCATACTAAAATCAGATTTACAGTGAACTAAGCACACTTAAGGTTTATATGAAACTCTAAAAAAATTTACGTTTAATTTTTGTATCCTCTGAATAGGCAAGCAAAACCCAAAATTCCACTCAATATACACCCTTTCTGCCTAAATTCATATTGAATTTTCATCATATTGGATAAATGCTGTTTATAATGGATATAGAATATTGTGGTTATTTTTTTAATGATTGGTGACAATTAATATAAGTAGAAGAAAGTGAAACAAATGAAAGAATTGGAGATTCAATTTTTTTTTTTTTTTTTTCAATAATTGGGGAGGGTTGATTTAAACCTTGGATGTCTCTTTTAGAAAACACTAAAAAGTGTCAACCAGTTGAACTATAAGACTCTATTAAAGACAAGATTGGAGCTTTTTTTTTGGTTGTGTAGCTAATGTCTTATTCATTATTTATTCATAGGTTTTTGGGTGTCAAATAAAAATAAGAGATTATTACGTCAAGATATTTGAGCTGGGATCCAAATCAAATTCAAAAAAAAAAAAAAAATCCTTTTGTAAAAAACGGATTTGTTCGTTGTTTCTAATGAGAGAGAGAGAAAAGAGTGTATTTCAAATTGTTGAATAGTTAATTGATGAGTGGTGAAAAGAGAGGGAAATAAGAGATTGATGGTGCCATCTCTCCTGTGACAGTGATGACTCGCTTAAAGGAGATTGACGGTCTCATCTCTCCTGAGACAGTGATGACTCTCCTGAAGGACTTGGGGTATCGCCGGCAGATCAATTTGGAGGATCCACGTGGAAAGGAAGGGGTAAGTTTTCACTCTCTCTCTCCCTTTCTATTTCTATTTTTGCCAAAAAGATTGTTTATAATATCCACATTTTCATCAACCAAAAAAGTTTTACGGCAATGAAATAGGTGCAAATAGGAAAACAACATGCCTCCAAAACATGGGTTCTTCCACCTATCTATTCCTTTTTTCAATTTTCTAAAAAATGAATAAAAATTATAAATAAACACTGAAATCCAACACATAATAAAAAATTAACAAAAGATAAAATATATATATATATATATATATACTAAATAAGTCATACATTTGTATAATCTATCCAAGTGTAACTTGAAAATAATCTCTATCAAATGTTCACTTAGACTTATATCAATTACCTTACTTGAATGTACACAATGTTTTAAGATGCTCTACCGTAGACTTTTTAAAAGATGACACTAAATCAATAGCTCCATATATTATCACTTGGGAAAATTGGTAGCACCATTTGACTAACCCGAATGATTGTTTAAGACCCAATAAAACACTAGTGTCATGCCCCCACATCCAAATTCCCAGTCACGTGATGTTTGCGACCCAAAAAAGCTCCACATGATGGTAGAACTTATGAAGAACTTATGAAGTGCATTCCACGTAAACTTAGCTTTAACAAAATTGAAATTGGGGTTAACTTGGAGCTTCCCTAGGTGTGTTTTGAAGCCAAATTTGGATTCTTGTTAATGTAAGTATTGACACTTGTTTCTATAGCTTTGCTTGTATATGTGTATTTATATTGTCATTCATAATCACTAGTTGTTTTGCTTGCTTAATATTTTCATATAGATGTTAAATACAATAATATTTTGGACCTATTGAGTTGCTAATGTGCACTTGAATTAACAATACATTTTCACGAGATATGTTATTGTTACATGTGGTTGATTCATGTTATAGTTTAAGTAACTTTGATTAAAGGGATATCACTCAATTTCATTTCATAAATCACTATTTTCTCCAAATCCAAGTTTTGTTAAATACCTATTATAGGTTAATCACCGCAAAATTTCACAACAATCATGGTGCCATTTACTATTAAATCTATAAGGTTATTTGTTATTAAGAATACAAAAAACTATAATTTTGAGCTCTTTTATAAATTACTAAGTTTTTAATGCCTAATTAATTACCTTGATATTTGGAAATCATGATATCACCTTAATATTTGGTAAGCATCATATTTAATTCAATGTTGGGTTTAGCAAAATATTATTATTAAAAAATGTTATTGAGTAGTATAACTTTTATAATAGTCAATTTTAATCTATTTTGAACCAATTCCCTGTCAAATATTCATTATATCAATTTTAATACATTATCACATATTTTGAATTTTAGAAATTCACATTTTTAAATTTTCTAAAAGATACAAAATAAATGTAAATTTTCTAAATATTTAAGTTGTATCTTATGTCTATTCAAAAAAAAAGTTGTATCTTATGTTTGCAATTTGTTACCCTTAATAAAATAAAATAAAAAATAGACTAACCATTTAAAAGATCACACCAAATCAGTAGCTCCATATATCATCTCCTGGGAAAATGGGTAGCACCATTTGACTAACCCAAATCATTTTATAAGACCCAATAAAACACTTGTGTCACGCCCCCACAAAACAATCCAAACAGCGTTTAAAAAAAAAAAAAACAAATAGCAAACTCCCAGTCACGTGATTAGGCCCAAGAGTGAAAGCCTACCAGACCCAACTCCCAGTCACGTAGGATGTGTTTGATTAGGCTCCAATTGCCTCTCTTGCATCTTGCTCCAATCATTGAATGTACGCAATTTTTTAAAAATGCTACCTCAGACTTTTTAAAACACTTAGATAACACCAAATCAGTAGCTCCATATAATATCACCTGGGATAATGGGTAGCACCATTTGACTAACCCGAATCATTTTGTAAGACCCAATCAAACACAAAACGGTCCAAATAATAAACTCCAGTGACGCGATATGCAGCAAGCTTTGATTAGGAGGATGTGTTCGCAAGCTAAGTCCGAAAAGTGAAAGAGGTGGAAATAGTCTCTCTTGCAGTTGCATCTAATCTTTGTTTAAATCCCTAAACTCAAATTAATTCTGTCTCTGTCTCCACCTAATTCCCATCTTCTATCTATTAACTCCTTTTCTAATCAACAACTTTCATGTTTTCTCTGCATCTTATCTTATAATACAAGATCATGGAGGACCTTCAACATTTTTCTCACGAAGAACACCCGTTGGTCTACAATCAAAACGACAGAAGAGGATACTGGTGTTTGGGGTGCGGGGAAAGAGTTTATGGTCCTAGCTACAGTTGTGAAAAATGCTGGGATGGTGCTTACCTTCATCATAAATCATGTGCCGAACTACCCCTTGGGTTGCACCATCCCTTGCACCCAAAACATGCTCTTATTCTCTTTCCCAAATGGATATATGATGAAGATGATGTCAAAGATTATAGCAAATGCGAAGTCTGCAAAGAAGATCGTCCCGAGGAATACCGTTATCGTTGTTCACGATGCGATTTTAACCTTCACATCAGATGCGCTGATTCACCGCTCCCCATGGAATCTGAAGTCCACAACCACCCATTGACTTGCATTTGGAAGTTAGTCAAGTTCACTTGTGACCTTTGTGGCAAAGAAGGCAATGTTGCGCCTCATCTATGTGCCCTATGCACTTTCTGGACACATAAAAGTTGTGCTTCTTGCTTAAGCAGAGTCAAAGTTATACGCCACAAGCACCCCCTCGACCTCATCCATTCTCTTGAAGTCCATCAATCCGATTCCCAATTTTGTCAAATTTGTGTTCAGAAAGTGGACACAGACTATGGGCTTTACTATTGCTCTGAGTGCGATTTTGTTGCCCACCTCGATTGTGCTATGGACAAGACAAATAGGGAGGAACTTATAGATGAGGAGTCCACTGAGTCAAAAACTATGCTGGAAAATCAATCTGTTGACTCAGCAGCTTACAAAGTCAAAGAATTCAGTGTGGGTAAAGACGGAACTGAAATAGCCACAGAAATCGAACACTTCAGTCATGTGCATGACTTAAAGCTGTCTGATGAGGTTCAGATTAACGAAATATGCGATGGGTGTGTAAGAACCATTCTCCCTCCATTTTACAGTTGTGGTAAGTGTAGCTTCTTTCTTCATAAATCTTGTGTTGAATTACCCAAAAAAAAACGACACCCACTTCATCAACACCCACTCACCCTCCACCCAAACCCAAATGCCCAAGTCGTTAGGTGTAACGTTTGTCGGCAAAATTGCAATAGGTTCGTCTATTATTGTGACACATGCTATGAAATTATACTTGATGTTCAATGTAGTTTGATCTCAGACATCCTTACCCACCCTGGTCATGAGCACCGACTTATTCTGTCTAGCAAACAATCTAGCCAAAATTGCAGTTGTTGTGATAATAACATTTACCCTATATTCCGTTGTACCACATGTGAATTTGCTTTGGACTTCAGATGTGCTACACTACCACTTACTGCAAGGTACAAACAACATGAGCATCCCTTCACCCTCTCTTATACTGCTGAAGATGATTCTGATGAATATTACTGTGATATCTGTGAAGAAGAACGAAACCCGAAGCATTGGTTCTACTACTGTAAAGATTGTACTTATCCTGCCCATCCCAAATGTATTCTTGGAAAAGAGCCAAATGTCAAGTAAAATATAATGCCCACTTGTTTGGAGGTGCTTACACATTCGACTGTCACCCACACCTGCTTACTATAATTGAGGAAACTAAAGACTACCCTCAATGTCGCAACTGCGGTGGTACTTGCAAAGAGTTGATCTATCAATGTGTCCAGTGTAATTTCAACATGCACTATTATTGTGTATAGAAAGGACAATTGTGGTTTTAATTTTTATTTTATACTAGACTTAGTCCAGATGATTTTACATGCACTATTATTGTTTATAGAAAGGACAAATGTGGTTTTAATTTTTATTTTATACTAGACTTAGTCCACAAGATTTCTGGTGTGTGAAATTTGTCAAATGACAATGCAATGATTCTTTTTAATGCTCTCTCTTGGCATCATGGTTCAGATAGGACATAAATACATTGTACCAACTCGTAGTTGTTTGCATCTGGTTGTACCCTGCCTTGTCCTAATCTGTTAGAAACAAAAAACTTGTAGATAATAGGATTTTTCAGGTTTTAATGTTTTACGGACCATTGTTCAGCAATGGAAGTTGCTGCTCAGTGTGGAACATTGAGTTCACAGATGATGAACAAATACTGGAACTAAAAGACAAACTGCAGGTATTTCTTATTAGTTGTCTATGACTACTTTTTCCTCTCTCTTTTGTTTCTATGCAATTCAGACTGCATTTCCTTGAGCTCATATAAACCTACAATAAGTTAAATTTTCCATGTCCTCTTCTTTTGCATTAGGTGGGTGCCCATTATTTTAAAGAGGTAGATGTGCAATTAGTCGCAAAACATGAATGCGATTCAACATTATTTCAGGTTATTACATACTGACATGTTTATCAACATCTTTTATATCATTAGTTTAGTTATTGTTATTATTATTGACTGTTACTATTATTTCTATGAAAGCTTGTTTATGCATGATTAACAAGTGCCCTTCCTCTTATCATAGGTGGTGAGGTTCTTTTCTAAACATAAATTTTATACATCATCCCAATAATAATATTGACCTGGTATCTTAATTTGAAGGCACACCATGTTCTTTGTAAATGTTGATGTTAAGAACTTGGTGATTTGGGAGCTGTAATTGTTTATTACCTGGCTACTTGTGTAATTGAATGTACTCTTGGTTAATCTTTGAAGCCATGCTGGGTGAAGAGACAATTTCAAATCTTGTTTGATAAGTTTAGGGCTTAGTTTAGAAAATGTTAGTTTGACCTTTCTAGCTTTGAAGAATGTCATTGTTACATAGCACTATTAATATTTCAAGGGAAAAAACTTTTTTTTTTTGACTGACCTATTTACTTTTGTTTGAAAAAACATGCTTTTGTTTCTTTTCCTTGAATTAACTTTTAAGCATTCCAGTGCTGTCTAATTGTGTTATTATTTTTTTTCTTAAATGATGCTATATCGATATGCATGTTTTTTTTTATGAATATGCATGTTTTGATCAGCTTACTCTGTCCTTTTTTTTCCTTACCCAATTCTTATTTTCATATTTGTTTCAGTCTGACTGTGCATGCAATTACCATAGCCAGCATTATTCACCACCATGAGACAGGCATCTCTTGAGGTTCACTATATGCCTCTTGTTGTTGTTAAATGGTTTATATTCATTTTTCAAAAGTCCTTTTCTGACAGTTATAATTGGCATGACTCCTATTCAAATTTGCCAGATACCACTTTCAAGGTACTATTTTCTCCCCTCAAATTTAAAGTTAGGTTAGGTTCTTGTTTCTTAGGACCTCTTCTTTAGCACATTGGCTTCTGTGTTTGTCCAACATATATATAGGTTTCAAACTGCTTCATGTGCGATGGCATTGCTTAGTAATCAACATGACAAGAGCTAACTACTGTTATCATCCAACCAGTGACACCTCTCCTTTGGACTGCTACTTTTTTGTTTTTGCATTGCTGTAATCATACTTGTTTTCATTTCTCTTATGAACTGATCATGCATCAACATTAATTACTGGGTTTTTAACCATGCAAAAGTCGTACATGAAAATTCATAAGTACCTTACTTGTTTTTATATTCCATTGAACTCATTCCTCAATTTAACCATTGGTTTAAATCCATGCTCATTGAAGTTAAAGTGTTTGTGTGTGTGTGCGAGCACACCTTATAGAGCTATATTCTTTAAGTGTGCATGCAAGCTTATGCGTCGATTGGAGCTATTGTTTGTGATTATGTAAATTCTTTAGAAGATTGTTTGGGTGTGTGTGTGTGTGACTTAATATCTGTTTCAGCCGTTGGGTTTTATCTATATTCTTTAGAAGAGTGTGTGGCTATATATATATATCAACAATTGGGTTATTTTGTTTGTGTGTGTATTAGTTTTTTCTTACAGAATTATGTGGATGACTATGTGACTGGGTTTGGAAATCCTGACTGGGCAAGAACTCATCCGGCTGCCACATCAACAGCTCTGACCATTTTGGCTGTCTTAAGGGGAGGTGCCACATGTGTTTGTAAAACTCTCATGCCGGAAATGGCATACAGGGTTAGTATTAAGAAAAACCAATAATTTCACTATTTTATTAACTTTTTTTTGGGAGAAGGGGGGGGGGGGGGGGGGGGGGTTATTGCAAATAGTAACCAGAAATTAGTTTGTAGAATTCTGGATATGTCTAAACTAAGAAAAGTATCTTAATTTTGGGAAATTATAACAATTCAATTCATGCTTATACAATTATCTCTCTATGTAGCACAACTAGAAATCCACGTTTGCCTGATCGGGTACCTAGAGGATCTTCCAGTGAATGTACTGTTGCAGTAGGTGAGTTTCTTCCAAGAACAATTTTTGTGTTTCTTGGCTTGTCCTTAGTAGATTGAACCAAAAGGTTCTTGCTATCATTGGAACTGACATGGAGGAAGTGTAAGAGTACCTGCATCATATAAATAAATTCTTGGGTTTCGGCCTTAACATGATGCCATTTCCACTGCTGGAGTCATTCCCTTGGCGCAAAGTTTTGATACCATGGGTAAGGAACAAAACTATTTTATGGCTTTAGTCAAATTGTATCTTATATTGAAATGTAGCGGGAAAAAGTTCAATTTTGCACCTGAAAGTATGTTCAATGCTGATGATATCGTTCAGATTGGCAGATTGATTTGTACTGTGATGCAATAAAAAACTTGTCTTGTTTAAGTTTTTCCTTAACATCTCATGACCACGTTTGTCTCCTAATTTCTTTGCGAATTATACATGCACCAGCTATCCGTGTCTGCTATATGGTGTGTGTGTGTGTGCGCGCATTCATAATAACATAGTTTAAGCAGTTAGAAATGATTTGTCCAGAACCTTTATGTCATACTCAAATGATGAAACCATATCAACAATGATTCTTTGCATAATAAACCAACCAATTACTGTTATTCTGTTTAATAGTATGCTACAGCAATTTCTACTGCATTTTTTCATCAAAAAAAAAAAAACATTTCTACTGCATTCTATGATGCAAGTCTTTTTCTTTTCTTTTTTTGTCAAAAGGGGGAGGGGGTGTTTGGTGGGCATCTCATTCTTTGACACGGACTTCTCATCCAGGATGGTTTGCTAGAGACCCTACAATTTTGAATAGAGTTGGACTAGTACTTCTACAATAATCTAACGTGGATCTTGTCATACCCAGTCAGATAATTATTGCAGAAGATTGTTTCCTTGACAATTCATGTTTTTACTAATAATGCAGGTCATCTTGCAAATCGTGCAGTCCTTGACAAAGTTCAAAGTTTGAAACAATTCCTCTGTAAAGGAAATACAGATCAAGAGTCTAATATACCATCCTTGGCAGCCCCTTCAAGTGCCTTGTGGTTGATTATAGGGTACTGATTGTCACCTTCTTAATTGATTCAACAAACTTGAATGATAACTTTGATATTGGTCTAAACTCTAAATCTTGTTGGATGAAAATACTGTTCTAATATAAATTCAAATAATAGGTATGAATTCAAGAATAACCATGGTGAATGGATCAGTACTATCAAACCTGATTTGGTATGTCTGTCATTCTGTGAAGACTGAATTACATGCTGCCGTTATTGCTTTTCTTGGGGGCACTCTTTATCTTTCTCTCTTGTAATGTTTCACAAAACAAAGATTCTGCTATATAGAAATCCAATAATCCTGCATTTTTTTTAAAAGGGTAAATTTATCATTTGAATAAGTTTAAGAGCTTAATATGTGAACGGATATGTATGTAAAATTACAATTATGTGCTTGTATACATGCATGTATGCTTCTTAATAGGATATGTCATTATCTTTCATATAGATAAACACCCTTTCTACTAGAGCAAGAGAGATGCTAGAAAGTCAAAGATTCTATCTATGCATTAAAGATTTATACACTTAAAAGATTTGTCCTCTCTACAGTCTATACATATACACACACATCCAATTCAAATTCTCTTGGAATCAGAATTCAAATGTACGAGTAATGTGATTGTCATTATGTATTTAGGTTCAATATGTTTGACATAACAAAACTCAGAAAATTTGTCTTTATGTTATTGATGATAATGAATCTGGTACATCCAACCTATTTCCCTGAGATATGATTCCAAGATAAAAGTGGATTCTTTAAGAATTACAAAAAGCAATATTAATGTTGTTTTCCAATATGGTTTTCATTGTCTTATTTCCAAATAGAATTTGAAAAATTTTCCCTTAAATTTTTGAAGACTGGTAAGGCTAGTGATAGTGTTATAGGGTTATGACTCCATGTTTGTCCTCAACTTTTAGGAAGTATATACCATATATGAGAGTCAATTTGATGCATTTTACTCTATAACTCTTTTACCTACAAAAATAACACTATTCATAAAGCCTATGTTTGAAATTTCTTATACACAACTATTGAGAAAAAAAATTTATCCTGATTAAACAAGTGACTTATTATAATCAGAGGTTGAAAAGTTAATTTATATTTTCTGTAGCTTTGGCCTTTTATCCCAGAAAAATATGGATGTGCATTATTTGTTAACAAATTCATCAGATTGATGGATTAAAAGCATGAGTAGTTGATTCAACTTACTGGGAAGAATAAATGGATTATTACCAATTTTATGATTCCTGAGCAGCAGTTTTCCTGGACAATTTTTTATTATTATTCCATTAAGATGGATCTTAGGAGTTAAGACATCATAAAAGCCTTATTTGAAAACTGGTTCTGCACTTCTTAAGGCTGCTTAACATACCATAAAGGCAAACAGATGTCATCCAGCCTTTGTTTGACATCTATAAAAAAAATCATATAAATTGGAATCTTGGTCCAGGAATTCATTTTTACAAAGAATAAAAATTTAAATAAAATAACAAGAGCTATCTGACAAGGAATAAACAAATGGTTATAACGAAATATGAGGCCTTAGTGCTATTCTATTGAAATCAAGTCCCTTGTTTTCTTCTAAATTCTGATTTTGATATCTGTTATTTGTAGGAAATTTGGGGTGCTCCTTGTAGAAAATATTGTTGCATTGGGGAAATAATTTGGCAAAGAAGAACTGAACACCAACGCTTTCTCAGAACAAAGTTCTCTAGATGAAGTTATTCAGAACGCAGAAAAAGATTGGGTTCAAATAGAAGTTTTTCTCAGAATTTGAAATTGTTCTCCACTGATTTACTAGAGCATTGGAGAAAAGCTTCAGTTTTTTCTTTATCCAACAAAGGCATGTTCCATTGACCAGACTGCTTAATATTATAGAATTTAAATCTTTCAATTTTTGCACTCCTTACTCATTAGGTCTAGAAATCAAAGTTCATTTCATATAGACATTAGAGAATATTTAAGTTTGCCCATCTGAATTTTGAAATCAAAGTTCAATTTTTTTTTTTTTTTTTTTTCCTTCTCTTTTTAGTTGTAGTTTGTTGGCATTTTTGAAGTATGTCTGATTTCCACTGTATTCCTCCTTTTTCTAAATCATTTATTTATGTCAATACTAGTATTCTAAAGATACATGGTTTTAATTCCAAGGAGTCTCCCTACTGCCAGTCCTCTATAATGAGATAGACATGCGTGCAAAATTCATTACTCTCCTTTCTTTCTGCCTCATTCTCAAGTTTGTAGGCTCTATTAACCACTCAACTGTTATCCCACATATGGAAAGAATAGAAAGATTTTAGAAGAAATATTCTTAGTCCTTGGCCATTAGAAGACTTTGCTATTGAGGGTACATGATTCAATTATAAGCAAAATTTATTTGGAAACTGACAATTTTTATTTCATGAGGCAGAATATGTCACCTGGTATAGAATTTGTCATTACAATCAAGGATTTTTCTCCCAATGCAACGAGCCTTCCATTGATCAAGGATTCACAGGCTCTAGAGTATTCCAACATGGTAATGCTGTCAAAAATCAGGTTTCTGTCTGTTGTAACTGATATGAAAATTTTACTTCCTAAAACAATATAATGATAAGAGTGGCAGCTGATTGTATACTTGTGTATGTTTCTTATTAGTTTTATTCAATACAGAAAATTGGATTTTGAAGAATTTTGTGCGGCTGTCATAAGTGTGCATCAGCTGGAATGAATGGAGAGCTGGGAACCACATCAAGGCATGCCTATGAGCTGTTTGAGAAGGATGGCAACAAAGCTGATTATGTTTGAAGGAACTTGCCTTTGTATTCTCATAAGTTTCAAATGGAAAATTTTGATTCAATTGCTTAGGCATGCATCCACTATTATCTAGATGGTTTTATGATTATGTATTCCTCATGGCATCTCATGATTACTTGGTTGCTATATTGGTATTTGGAAATTCTTTTGCTAGGATTTTGGGTTAC
>BKZX01030148.1:4539-15656 GCA_014362285.1 Fagus crenata | reverse complement strand
TACCGTTGGCAAAGAATTTGAAAAACTTAAATTGAAGAATAGGATTTTCAAGCTCATATTGTAAATTCAGTGCTTTATAAAACATCAGTTGTGATAATTGTGGCATACCCAATAATGGCCAGTTAGTAAAGTTATAGCATGGGTCAACGGCTAGTTAAGCATAGTCCCAAATCTGCACAGAATTGCTATTTTAATTATTAAGAAATTAATTGTTAAAGTACATATCTCTCTCCCTATATTATTGTTGTGTTAATTATATAGCTTAACATACTACCATTTCTTTAAATATATTTTTGTTTCTACTTTTCAGTTGTTTTTTAATGTCTGAAGATAAATGTTTAATGATTGGTAATTATTTTCAAATTATTGTTATTTGCGTTCTAGTTCGTAGTATCAGGTCAGTCATACGGCTAGTATACTGGTTGGGCTGCTTTCTCAATAAAATTATTATTTATAAAAAAAAGAAAGATAACTATCAGTTATTTTGTTGCTTAACTTCTTCTTTATGTATAAGCTTCTACCATGTTTTGTTCATTTTGTAGGATCTAATTAATGCAGAAATATCTATGATTTCTTAAATGATTGTTTTGTAGCATCATTGGATTAAAAGCACAAGTCATCTTTCCATTTTATTCTTGATATTAGCTACAACACAACATTTGCTACAATATTTCATCAAACCTAGAATTTTACTGACTGATCATATGTTTTTGCAGTCATCCTGTGGTCAAAATCTGCAGCTCTAGTAGGAGTAAATGTAAAAATGCTGCATTTAACCCACAGTCATTCATTATATTTGATCCTCTGTAATTTAATCTTTTATTTTACACATGATTCTTTGAATGGTATTTCCTTATCAGCTCATATTTTTTACCTTTTCATTCACCTCTGTAATTTAAAGTGTCTCCTATTATTTATCTTTCTCATGTTTTATTTTACATTGCTGATCTTATTTAACTACATTTTCTGCCAATATATTTCAGATATGTACTTTTAGAATGTTTGTGATGTTTGAGGATTGTTTCTTTATCTGAGTTTGGAAAGATGTATCAGTTAAGTTTGATCCATGTTAGAACTAGATGAGGTCACCTTTAGTTTTAGAAATTCATTTTAAAGGACCTCCAATTTTATATGCATTACTGATTAAATGAATTTTAAAAGCATATATATCCTGAAAATTCTCCTATGATGTATCTTTCTCATGTTATATTGATGGAGCTCATAGTTTGACTAAGTATTGTTCCAAGTGATTGTTTGATATGGAGCAGTCTGTTGTGCAGCATATAAGAGATTAGTTGGTTTTAGGAGCTGTACTTGTAAATTGAACCCTTCCATTATATGGGTAACATATCAGGATCAAGAACTATTTATTGGTGGCACTGGCATTTCTGCTCAAGATATATGTATTGTAATGTGTTTCCATGTTATATGGGAGTTTTCTGGCATCTAGCATGTTGTGTTTAGTATGTATGGCCTGATATGGTACTGGGAAAGGGGTTTTGTTAATCTGATGTTTAACTGCATTTTCGGTCATTATATTTCAGATCTGTCCTTTTAGAATGCTTATGATGTTTGAGGATTGTTTCATTCTCCTCTGCTGTTGCATTTGAAACCTTGCTATATTGATGTATCCCAAACTCCTCAAGATGAAAATTGTTCAACTAGTCTGAAGAATAATTCAAAGAAGAAGTAATGGCAAGAGAGACTCTAGCATCATTATCCAACTAGACAATCTCTTAGGTGGAACCTAAACTTTTGATTTAACAGCTTCCAATGTTGCTCCATTATATTCTGCTGCACATTCCTTGCAAATGAGTGATGATCTTGAACAAGGAAATCTAATGTCCAAAGCTGTGGCTTTTCTAAGCTTCTTATATTTTAGGTTGTGAAAAGAAAGAAACTTTCGGATTTTCAAAAGCTGTGAATCCATTTCTTCATGGGTCAAAGAGTTACAACTCAAGAAATGATGCTCTAAAGGGATTGCCTAGAAGGCTTGCACAAATCCAAAAACACTTAATTTTGGTGATGATGATGTACAATGCTTGAATGTTCTAGCAAATAATATTCAGAATTCAAAACTTGAAGACCAACTTGATAATTGGTGCTTTGAAGATGTTTTGTTAAGTAAAAGGGATGATATTAGACTTGATAATTGGACTAAAAAAATGGCTTTAGAATCATATGTTTCTTTTGTTTCAAACAAACCCACACCAAAAAATATTTTCTATTGGAAGATTCATAGATGCTTATCTTATGCTAGTTCCAAGGAATGAGAACCTTAGTGCAAAAAGTTTTCAGTCACTTGCCAAAGCAATGCCAAAAGATGCTCAATATTGTGATAAAAACGTCTATAGAGCCATTGACATATACATCATGTTTGAATGGATTGCGGCAATTGACATATTAATGATGTTTTCCAATATGGTTTTCATTGTCTTCTTTCCCCTAAGTATCAAATAAATTTTGAAGTTTTTCCCGTAAATATTTGAAGACTAGTGAGGGTATTGAGAGTGGCATACGGTTATTACACCTCCATGTTTGCTTTCAAAAATTGAACAACTTTTAGGGAGTATATACCATATCTGCCTCTCCTCTCCTTTTCCTCTCACGAGCAATCCTTTATTAGTAAAAATAATGACACCATCTCTCATTTATTAATTTATCTTTTTGGCTAGCTTGAGTAACAATGAAAGATTATTTAGGATTTTGGTGTCCTAGCACGTCCCATAGTTATGGGGGCCTCCATCAAAGTTACAAACCAATCCAACTCTATTGGAAAAATTTGGTGATAGGACTTTTAGCTTCTTGTTGATTGCATCAACATTTGGATATGTCGCACATAGGAAAATGACATTCCTTCGAATAAAAAGGCAACTAAGAAATAAAGAAACTAAGATCATCCAAGTGATGAAATGCTATATAATATAGAATGGTAAAAAAAAAAAAAAAAAAAAATCTAAGATCAATTGAATATTCTGCTACATTTTTTTGCAATGTGTGATTTAGGTTCTTCTTTTGTAGAACCTCGTACCTTATGCAATATTCCACCACATTTTCTTGGAATTGTGATAAATCCACTTATATAGAAAATGGTGCAAGTAAGACTGATTACTTTATAATTAAAAACTTATTTCTTAATAGTAATTTGCTCTAAGCATTTTCATTGGAACATTCACTCCCCACACGTCCACGTTACAATTTAGTAAAGGAAATAATTAATTAATATTCATTAACCATGATTCTCAAAGGAAATATTAAGGTAGTACTCATTTGCAAGTAAATGGAGACAAATGACCATGTTGGATTTTAGTAAAGGAAATATGAAGATAATATTCAATTGTAATTAAGTGGACAGAAATGGTCACGTTGAATATTAGTAAGTGGAGTCAAATGATAAAGGAAATATTAACATAATATTCATTTGCAATTAAGGGAAGAGACAAATGGGCATGTTGAATTTTAGTAAGGGGAGACAAATGTTTTTAGTAAAGGAATTTAGTAACACTAGTAATTAAGATTCATTTATCATGATTCTAAGAGATTAGCAATTAATCTGATCCAAGAAATTTTAAATGGAAACATAAGTGGGGAAGGGTGGTTTTAATTAAGATTGGGTAAAAAAAGTAACTAAATAAACCCCCAACCCCCCCTCCCCCCCCCCAAAAAAAAAAAATAAATAAATAAATAAAATAAAATAAAATAAACCTTTTGAGGCTGACGTGACTTAATAGGAGAAAAGCTCATGTTGTGATGGATTAACACAAAGAAATCTGGGAGGGTGGGAGAACTCAACTTAAAAGACCCAATAATTTTTCATATTTGAGATAAAATCTATGAGATCTTGTGTTTTGAGTCTCAAACTAAACCCATAAAGATTTGTCGTACATCATAGATGAGGACTTTGAAGAATCTGATTGATTCAAATGGGAAAGGCTTGGGTCCAGTGCACAGGAGCATTAGATCCGTTGAGATGCTGCCACGTGTCCAGTTTTGTATAGTTTTTGTACATATGACAGCATCTTAACGAGTTTAGTGCTCCTGTACACTAAACCCAAACCGTTCTCGATTCAAATTCTCGATTCAAATACATCTTAGATGAAGACTCTCATGGATCTTATTGAATATTTATTTTTAATTTAAGTACTTAAAATTGTTTTCTCATCCATTAATATTTTGTAAACTACTTTTTATTTTTTATTTTTTAGACGCGGGCCACCTTAACATAGATGGAGCATCCTTGCATCCAGATTCCATAACTGTGGATGTGGTTGCTCTTAAAAAATCCTTGTAGACATTTCCATCTTTGCCCCACTTCAATGGACTAAATTGTCACACCATCAATAAACTTTTTCCCTGCTCCACATTTCTCTGAACATGCCCAAAGTTAAATATTTATTTAAAAATATTACAATTTAATATCTATAATTTGTTTCTATTATAATTTAGCCCACAAACTTTTCATTATTGTTACATTTGACACCCAAGAGTTTGTAAATAAATTATTTACCTCCTTATAATTTGGTAGTATTACAATTTAGTCCTTCAATCTTTTCAATTATTATGTTTTTACCTCATAAGTTAAATTCTTAATCAACCCAACAATTTTATTTTACAAACCTTAGGATTCACATACGAAATTGAAAAATTATTGAACTTAAAAACGACACCGTATAGATGAGCTTAAATAACACAGAGAGAGAGAGAGAGAATGAGAGAATGGAACTTTCATGGAGAAGTTTCTTCTACAACCAAGTCCTTCACTTCATCAACTTCCCTTACATGCCCTCACCTTTGCTGTTAAAGACATGTAAGTCCTAATAACATTCTTTTCATTTTTATTACTTCTTTTCAAAGCTTTCGTTACTAGTTTTCTTTTGCTTTTGGATTCATACATCAATTTAACAATTGGGTTTTGCCCATTTCTTCTTTTGAAGTGTTTTGAGTGCGAGCAAAATTATGTGCGGTAAAATTCATTGTGAGGTACTCTTTTTGAAGTTTAAAGTTTGTGTTTTTATGTTTGCATTTGTGTTTGTGTTTGTCTCTGTAGATGTTTATCTATATTCTTAATGTGTGTGTGCAAGCTTATGCATCAATTTCAGGTATGGTTTGTGATTATCTATACTATTCAGAAGATTTTATTTGTTTGTGAGTGTGTTTGTGTGACCCAACTGATTTCAGTTTCAGCTATTGGGTTATATCTATAATCCTTTGAAGTGTGTGTGGAACTGTGGATATCAATATCACCAATTGGGTATTTTTATGTGTTGTATTAGATTTTTCTTTATTTTATTTTTTATTTTTTTATTTTATTTGGAAACAGATTTGATGTTGATAAATATGTTTTACTATTGTGTTAAGATGAGGGTGGCTTTGTAGATTCCTTACCTACTAGTAGTTTTATTATAAATTTCTTGAGGTGAAAAGAGTGGCTTGTGTTCCAATCTTTGAAGGTTGACACAGGAAAAAAAATATTTTAAGCTTTTTAATTGTGGTTTTGATCCTTTAAAACATCAAAAAAGAAAAAAAGAAGAAGAAAACATTTTCCTGTGAAAATAGTACTACAACTTAAGCCAACCATCTCAATCCAGCCAACCATACTATTATGCGTTGAATTTTGGGAATTGGATAAGGGTGTTCATATCATGTCATCATAGCCATCAAAGGTACATTCTCTTTGACAAAATTTTTGAAGTGTGTTAAGTGCTTGCAAAATCATGTACAGTAAAATTCATTGTGAGGTACTCTTTTGAAGTTTAAAGTTTGTGTTTTTATGTTTGTATTTGTGTTTGTGTTTGTGTTTGTAGATGTATTATCTATATTCTTAAAGTGTGTGCGCAAGCTTATCCATCAATTTCTGCTATTGTTTGTGATTATCTATACTATTATTTAGAAGATTTTATTTGTTTGTGAATGTGTGTGAGCCACTTGATGTCAGTTTAAAGTATGGGTTATATCTATAATCTTTTGAAGTGTGTGGATATCAATATCACCAATTGGGTATTTTTATGTTGATATCAATTTTTTGTGGGTGTGTGTCTGTGTGCTAGCTTTTTCTTTAAGGTTTTTTTTTTTTTTTTTTTCGGAAACAGATTTGTTCTGGAAGGATATGTGACTGGGTTTGGAAATCCTGACTAGGCAAGGACTCATCTGGCTGCCACATCGACAGCCCTACCTGTTTTGGCTGTCTTATGGGGAGGTGCTACATGTGTTGGTAAAACTCTCATGGATGAAATGGCTTTCAGGTTGTCTTAGAAATATCAATAACTTGATTGCCTTCTATTAACTATTGTTTCCTGGGTAAAAGAACTTTATGTTGATTCCTAATAATAATCAGAAATGAATTTTTATTTCCTGCCTATGTCTAAAAATAAGAAAACCAACATAATTTTGGGCAATGAGGACAATTCAATTCATGATTATAACCATTTCTCTATGTCTAAACAATTGTTTTCACACACATGATACTGAACAAATACATTTATGTGGCTTCTTACTTAGTTATTCATCTTGAAAACTACGATAAAAAAGGAAGGTCCTTGAATATTCACATCATAGTTGTTGGACATATGATTAAAGGACCACATTTTTGGCAGTATATATGGTGAAAACAAACATTATGGCACACCTAAAAACCCTTGTGTGCCTGATCGGGTACCTGGAGGATCTTTCAGTGGATCTGCTGTTGCAGTAGGCACAAAGCTTGTTGATTTTACCTTAGGTGAGTTTCTTTTGTGGAAAATTTTAATGCTTCTTGGCTTGTCCTCAAAAATTGAACCAAAAGGTTCTCTCTATCATAGGAACTGACACTGGAGGAACTGTAAGAGTACCTGCATCATATTGTGGAATTCTTGGCTTTTGACCTTCACAAGATGCCATTTCTACAGCAGGAGTTATTCCTATGGCACAGAGTTTTGATATAGTGGGTAAGGAGCCAACCATTTGAAAAGTCTAACTTAATAGCGAGATATATCTAAAATAAATTCAACTCTGCACCTAAAAGTATGGCCAAATGGTGATGATATTGTTGAGATTGGCACACTGGTTTAGACAATGATGCTACAAGAAACTTGTGTTGTTTGCATTTTTCCTCAAATGTCTCATGAACAAAATTTTCTTGGTTTATATTCTTGCAAATTATCCATGTGCAGCTACCTGTGCCTACTTTAGAATATTTGTCTGTTGTGTGTATGCATGCATTCATAATAACCTCTAATACTTTTGAATAATTGAGTTTAAGCTATGAGCTATTAAAAGTAGTTTGTCTAGAAGCTTCTCAAATGTCAAAATCATTCATCAACCATTCTTTACATAATAGACTAGTGAATTGCTGCTATTTTATTTAATAGTGTGATTAGTAATTCCTTATCTGTTGTGGTGCTTTAATGGCATAGACTTTTTTTTTTTTTACACCAATTTCTCATCCAGGATGGTTTGCCAGGGATCCTGTGATTTAAAACAAGAATACAACCCTGCACTACGCCAACAACACTCGACTAGCTAAAGAAACAAAGCAGAACCTCAAAGACAACCCAACGCCTACAACTATGCAAACACAAACACTAACAGCCAGCTCCAAGAACCAAGCTAACCGATAACTAGCCTCAAGTTTATCTGCTTCTACTGCATAAGCTAGCACTGCTTATACCCGAATTGCAACAGAGAGCTCTGTTCAGAATGGAGTCTTCAAAGCAAATTTTATTACTGAGCTGAGTCTTCACATCTTTCTTGATTAGATTGAGAATTTGATCCTCAGTCTTAACCTGTCCAGCATGAAGTAAAGCATTTCTTTGCGACCAAAGATAATATACAGTGGCCCACCAAGCCAGCTTACAAAGATTAGCCCTCAATCCTTTTCCCTTCAAATGCATGGAGCTCCATTCCACAAAATGCTCCCAGCAAAATTGAGGATCAGAAATAAGGCAAAGAGCCATAACATTTCTCCAAATTTTCTTAGAGAAAGAGTAATCAAAGAAAATGTGATTCCTGGTTTCAATAGCATTTCTACAGAAGACACAATTACCATCCACATTGAAACCCCATTTCAGCATTCTCTCTTTAGTGGGAAGCTTATTTAGTATAGCTAACCACCCAATAAAAGAATGCCTTGGAATATTAAGAGAAAACCAGATGAGATTCCACCAATTCACTTCATTACCCTTAGTTCTCAGCTCATTCCAAGTGGCAGCACAACTGAACCTCCCAAAGCTTGAGGCAGACCACAAAGCCTTATCTTCCTCCCTCAGATTAATAGAAAACAGCTTTGCTTTGAACAGAGACAAGTTCCTCTGATCTGGCAGGTCTCCAATGCCATTGCTTGTCAATTAGAACAGAATCAACTTAAGCATCAGTCTTGCTAGCAGCATCATCGATGATTCTATGACCATGTTTGAGATACAACACACCATCCGGGTGCCAATGATCATGCCACAGAAAAATCTTCTTTCCATCACTAACTTCATACTTTAGAAACAATCTAGCATCATTTCTCAATTTTAATATAGTACTCCAACCCCAAGTAGAATCTGAGGCCTTTTTAATAGTCCAAAGCATTTATCCTTTATCAAAGGTGTATGAACCCATGCCACCTACAAGGAGCCAGATTGGGTGAAGAGACTCCAAATGTGCTTAAATATAGCAGCCCTATTCCAATCCACTACTCTCTTTAAGCCAAGACCACCTTCTCTTTTAGGTAACCAAACTTTTTCCCATGCTACTTTAATAACTCCTTTGCCAGTACACTGCCCTTGCCAAAGATATTAATATGATGCTCAATAGCTTTAATCACTTTCTTGGGGAGGATGAAAATACTAGACCGATTCATTTGAAAACACTTTCTTAGAATTTCAAGGACAAAAGCACCGACTACAGTGGATTTATGCTGTATCACGCTGAAAAAGATGATAATTAACTAGACTGTCGCCTTAGTCATGCGGCAAAAGATACCTCTCAACTTCTACAAAGAGAGAAAGCTTAGCTCAGTAATATTTCATTGTTTTTCTGTTTCCAAACACATCCTTGTTCACATAAATATATATTTTTTCCACTGAATGAGATGTCACATCATGCTTTTCACAAATAATGCCAGTGATCTTTTAAAGCATGCAATCCTTGGGGACTATGTCAAGGAAAAAGTTCCAAGTTTAAAACAATTCATGACTAAGGAAAACTCAGCTCAAGAGTATGATATACCATCTTTGGCAGCCCTTATGCAGTTGCTAACAATAGCTTGAGTATCTGGATTCTGCCAAGTTCTCTCTCTCTCTCTCTCTCTGTGCATGTGTTGTGAGACATGACCATCTTACTTTTTCCTTAATTGTTTATCTTAAGACCTTTGAAAAACCACATAAATTTATTTCTGCATTTCTACTGGTGAGCATACCACTAAATTTGCTTCTGCATATCTACAGGAGAGCATACCACTAGGGCTGTATGATAATCTTCTTGTGGCAATTTCCTAGTTGGCGAAACATGGTTCAGATAGTTTTCTGCTTAATCTTGTAGAGATTCTTTATGACACTCTCCAAGAAGAGGTTGGCATTGCTGAGAAAAGGCTTACTGCATTCTTTCTTTTCCTAATGTTTTATTGTAAGTCTTATATCGTACTCAATGATATAAAAATGGGAAAGGGCTTTGTGCTTGCACTTTTGTGCCACAGAGGCCATTTCTTCTTGAAACATTTAATTCTCTATGTGACTGAAATGTAACTAATAACTACTTGATCATCAATATATTGCTCTATTTCCAACTCAATGGATTAACTTTGTAGCCAGGACTTTCTCCATTTTTATTGTTAGTTTGAGCCAATCAAGGAATGTTGCGCAAGATATTCCTTTGTGATAACAAATTAAGGTTTGGAATAATTACTTATCCCAATTTAATTTAATATTGGGGATTAGATGGTATGACTTGGACATAGATATGAGCCATTGAGTAAGATGGCTAGCATAATGAAAATTTGGTATGTGGTTGATTTATCTAAAAACCAAATCATGTTTATGTAAACATAAAACACTCTCATTTTAGTTAGGAAGGCAACCTTCTTCCACTAAAAACTTTGGTGGATCAGAGAGGAAATTTTTTGATTATTGTTCACTCTTTCTAGTCTTTTTTTTTTCTTCTCATTAACAAACCAGACAAAGACAATGTAACAAAATCAAAACTTAAAACTTTTTTTTCTTTTCTTTTCTCTAGTGGTAAACCATACAACAAACACAGTGTGATGATATGCCATAAACATTATCTTTTGAATGTAAAGGACAATATGTGGTTTTTTGTTTTGGATATTTGTGATGGGGTTGTGTTGAATTGGCACAAGGATGGGAGATTTTGGTACTGGGTTGAATTGTGTATTGGTTGAAATAGTGATTAGAGGATATCCTTTTGAGTTTTTGTGGTTTTATGCTGTGTGTGTGTGCTGCAATGTGTTTCTGTGATTATTTAATTTGGGTTGGAATTAGGTTTGGTTGAATTTGTTGATTGGAACCTATCAAAAAAAAAGAATTTGTTGATTGGAATATACCCTCTTCAGCGTTTGTGCTTTTCCTCTATGTGTGTGTTTGCAGTGCTTTGGATTTGTGATTTTAGGGTTTGGGTTGAATTGGATTTGGTTCAACCTTTTGTTTGTGGAAGTTTTCCAACCTATAAAACTTTCTCTACCAATCAACAAATCCCACAACCAAAAAGAAAAAAAATAAAATAAAATAAAAAAAGAAAGGAAATAAGAAATGTCTTTACCAAGCAAATGCTGATAGATAGATTGGATGAAACTGATGATGAGTGATTACAAGGTGGAGATGATCAATGATGGCACTCAATAGTTCTATGTGGATTTTCATGGACCTAAACACAGTAAATCTTCCTTGCCCATTAACGATTTTTTTTTTTTTTGACGGCAGGGGGGTCTTTTTCCTAGTGATTTGTATGTGTCTTTGTATGAAGTTGAGCAATTGTTTATCAAAAAAAAAAATGGAGCTTTAAAAAAAAAAAAAAAAATTGTTTCTATGTTTGTTTTTCCATTAATTTGGTTGATTCTGTGTTTCAAGTTTCAACTCTGTTGATCACATGAAAAATATAACCGTGTTTTGATTTACCCTTTATTTGGATAGACATACTATAGT
>BKZX01030144.1:545265-557061 GCA_014362285.1 Fagus crenata | reverse complement strand
ACCCACCCACTGCAATAATTATAATGTTTCTGTCGACCTTAGTTTTTTGGCAACTCCTCCTCTTGGATGCCTATCCAGCTGCCACGGTTGGCAGCAACCGTTGGGAACTCCTACTACCCAACATTGGTAGCACGACCATGCACATGCAACTGCTTCAAAATGAAAGGGCCATAATATTTGATCGCACTCATTTTGGCCAATCCAATTTGTCATTACCAAATGGAAAATGCAGACACTACCCCAAGGAGCGAGTTCTCAAGGTGGACTACACAACTCACTCCCTTGAATATGATGTGGCTAAGAACACTATTTGGCCCCTTTTTATCTAGACTGATATTTGGTGTGCTTCAGGCACAATAATGCCAGATGGACAATTTGTTCAAACGGGAGGGTTTAACGATGGAGAATGGAGTGTTCGTGTTTTCAAGCCATGTCCAACGTGTAACTAAGAGGAGATAGAAAATGGACTTGCAGCTCAAAGATGGTAGGCCACCAATCATATTCTGCCTGATGGACGTGGACAAATTATTATCGGTGGGAGACAACAATTCAATTATGAATTTTATCCTCATCTCAATGTTGGTGCAAGTCCGGTTCCCAAAACCAATATTTATCTTTTTCCCTTTCTTGCGGAAACAAGTGATCTAAAGAAGCAAGAGAATAATTTGTATCCCTTTGTATTTCTAAACCTTGATGGTCACTTTTTTGTATCCGCGAATAATTGAACGGTCTTGCTCGATTATAACAACAACAAAATCGTGAAATGTTTTCTAGAAATACCAGGCGGTGACCGCAAGAGTTATCCAAGTATTGGCTTGGCAGTGCTACTGCACTTAAAATGTGACTCTGTGGAAGCCAAAATATTGGTCTATAGTGGGGCTCCAAAAGGTTCATTTCTTCAAGCTCAGAAGGGTACGTTTGTGCAAGCCTTAAACACGTGCGCCAGAATGAAAATTACCGACCCAAACCGAAAATGGATCATGGAGAAAATGCTTGGACCAAGGGTGATGGAAGATATGAAGTTTCTCCCAAATGGCCATGTCCTCATTATTAATTGTACGACAATAAGGACAGCGAGATGATTATTTGTGAAAGACCCGATTCTAACACTAATGATTTACCAACCCAATGAGCGGTTAGGGTCCCGGTTTGTGACACTTAATGCGACTACCATACCTTGGATGTACCATTCAAGCGCCAGTTTGCTTTAGGATGGTTGAATTCTTATTGGTGGCAGTCACCCAAATGTGGGTTACGTGTTTCAAAAGGTTCTTTTTCCTACCAAGTTACGATCGGAAGCTTTCTATCATCCCTATTTCGATACAAAATTTTCAACTTTATAGCCAAAAATTATGTCACCAGCTTTTCACTCCAGCCTCATGTACTCTCAAAAGCTAATGCTACAATTTGTGGTTACTGATACATTAGCCTGAAATATGCTTTCCGTGACTATGGTGGTGCCATCTTTATCCACCCACTTGTTTTCTCAAAATCAGAGATTGATTCTGCTTAAACCATCTTAGTCTAATGGTACTCATGTGTGGAATTCAATTGACTTAAGGGTCATTGGTTCTACACATGGGGGACGCGCTTTGTGGGAAAATCCGTTGAGGGTTGCAAAACCCAAGAAACGGCAGGCCCACAGAGACGACGCCTTGAGGGAAGTGAAGGGAGGAAGGCTAAGCCCCAGAATCTCAAGACTTCCAAAGGGGACAATATTGAGTAGTGCTCCAAGGTATCAGAGCTAGGAATGTCACAGTGGGCTCACCCATCCCAACTAAGGGTATGCTGGGATTTGCGAAGACCAGCACCTTACAATGTTTATGACCAATTGGATCCTGAAGTACCAATAAGTACCAACGGAAATCGCTATGATCATTACTGTATCAATATTGAAGAGATGCGACAAAGTGTTTGGATCATTGTGCAATGTCCTAATCAAATGCCTAGTGGCGTGATCAAAGCCATTGATCGTAAGCTACGTCCTCCATCACGATGTCAAATGAAACTATCCATGGAATCGTGCGCTGTGTAAAACGTAGATCATCGCCATTCTTAACCGAGACTCAGGTTAAGCTCTGTCTCGGAACCTTGTGGGGTTAGGAGTAAAGCATCCCAAGGTTGGCGCATCTCGTTGGGCGTGGAGAAGAATTTGGAACCCCAATTTCTTTCTTCGGAGCCGTTTCTTTTCATGTCCCCCGCCCCCGGCATAGCGTTTCGTTTTCAGTTCTTCTAAAAAATCAACTGACTTCTCCTTTCTTCATTGATCTAGGGGAAAAGGAACTGTCTACCAGTTGGGAAACTAGACATCAAGTAAGTGGCTTGATGAGGATAACTAAGCTGACACGTCAGAGTTGGCTGCTGGCACAACAGGGTGGTGCCTTACCGCACAGCAGGCGAACGCGCGGTAGCGTTCGTGGTGGTGCTTCAGGATTCCAATGTATTGCGTCCAAGATTAGAACGAGCTTGCCAGCAAACCACTACCATCCCATTTTTGAATTAACAGAAGCACAACCATCTTATCCACTGAACTAGCTAAAAGCTATTGCTTCGAGTCAAAGCACTAAAAGAAAAGGACCGGGAAACACGGTGGCATAGGAACCACGGGACCCCTTACTAGTAAAGGGAAAATGAAAGTGCGCTCCTACGCATTAGGTGAAAAAGCCCCTTCCCCTTTTCAAAATAATAAGGTTCATAGCTCCAATCTAGATAAGGGGTTTTTATACCTTTTTTTTTTTAGGTTGAGTTGCTGGATATGGGATCCATGTAGTAGGCTGGACCAACATCCAGCCAAGAGAGGGCAACCTTTAAAAGCAACAGGTTTTATATTCACTACTCCAAAACTTGACGGTCAAGGATTCAAGATGCAGGCATGTAGCCCACGTGAACTTGTAATTAAGTTGATAAACCAAAGGGAATATCCGAATATATAGTAATGATTTGTAATTGACTGAGCCATCCATATGAATAGGGTTATATTTGTGAAGAACGACTCTGATGGAGCCAAAACTATTGGTATCCCTGTAAAGGAACTAATATCATTTCAAATATATATATATATATATATATATACACATACACATATATATACATATATATGTACACATACATTATATATATACACATACATACATATATATATATATATATACACACACACATTTCACATATATATATATATATCTATATATCTGTTTCATCCAATTAACATGTTGCTCTGAAAACAAATAAGTCTTATACTCTCATGGTTAGACCCCGCGCTATATGCATGATACTGTGATAGTGATCATTGAACACAGAAAATCAAAATGAATAATATGTCATTATCACAAAAATCACATACTCATTAAACTCTATTGAAATATATGCCCAATCCCAACTATCCACCTCTACCTTTTCCCTCTACTTCATGCTTATAAAAAAACAAAAAACCCAACCTCAATTTATCTCAAACACACAACATATTCCCTTTAGTATCATCCCAAACGTTAGCCCAACCAACCTTATAACTCTTTCTTACATTCTAAAAATCTTATTCTCAGTACAGATCTCTCCCTAGTCCTTGGCTAGATGTCTCAGTCACACCCACCCACTACAGTAATTATAATGTTTCTGTCGACCTTAGTTTTTTGGCAACTCCTCCTCTTGGATGCCTATCCAGCTGCCACGGTTGGCAACAACAATTGGGAACTCTTACTACCCAACATTGGCAGCACGGCCATGCACATGCAATTGCTTCAAAATGACAGAGCCATAATATTTGATCGTACTCATTTTGGCCAATCCAATCTGTCATTACCAAATGGAAAATGCAAGCACGACCCCAAGGAGCGAGTTCTCAAGGTGAACTACACAGCTCACTCCCTTGAATATGATGTGGCTAAGAACACCATTAGGCCCCTTTTTATCTAGACTGATATTTGGTGTGCTTCAGGCACAGTAATGTCAGATGGACAATTTGTTCAAACGAGAGGGTTTAACGATGGAGAACGGAGTGTTCGTGTTTTCAAGCCATGTCTAACATGTAACTGGGAGGAGATAGAAAATGGACTTGCAGCTCAAAGATGGTAGGCTACCAATCATATTCTGCTTGATAGACGTGGAAAATTATTATTGGTGGGAGACAACAATTCAATTATGATTTTTATCCTCATCTCAATGCTAGTGCAAGTTCGGTTCCCAAAACCAATATCTATCTTTTTCCCTTTCTTGCGGAAACAAGTGATCTAGAGAAGCAAGAGAATAATTTGTATCCCTTTGTATTTCTAAATCTTGATGGTCACTTTTTCGTATCCACGAATAATCGAACGGTCTTGCTCGATTATAAAAGCAACAAAATCGTGAAACGTTTTCTAGAAAGACCAGGCGGTGACCGCAGGAGTTATCCAAGTACTGGCTCGGCAGTGCTACTGTGCTTAAAATGTGACTCTGTGGAAGCCAAAATATTGGTCTGTGATGGGGCTCCAAAAGGTTCATTTCTTCAAGCTCAGAAGGGTACATTTGTGCAAGCCTTAGACACGTGCGCCAGAATGAAAATTACCGACCCGAACCCAAAATTGATCATGGAGAAAATGCCTGGACCAAGGGTGATGGGAGATATGAAGTTTCTCCCAAATGGCCATGTCCTCATTATTAATTGTGTGGCAATAGGGACAGCGGGATGATTATTTGAGAGAGACCTGGTTTTAACTCTAATGATTTACCAACCCAATAAGCGGTTACGGTCCCGGTTTATGACACTTAATGCGACTACCATACCTTGGATGTACCATTCAAGCGTCAATTTGCTTAAGAATGGTCAAATTCTTGTTGGTGGCAGTAACCCAAATGTGGGTTACGTGTTTCAAAAGGTTCTTTTTCCTACCGAGTTACGATTGGAAGCTTTCTATCCTCCCTATTTCGATACAAAATTTTCAACTTTACAGCCAAAAATTATGTCACCAGCTTTTCACTCTAGCCTTATGTACTCTCAAAAGCTAGTGTTACAATTTGTGGTTACTAGCACATTAGCCCGAAATATGCTTTCCGTGACTATAGTGGTGCCATCTTTATCCACCCACTCGTTTTCTCAGAATCAGAGATTGATTCTGCTTAAACCACCATAGTCTAATGGTACTCATGTGTGGAATTCAATTGACTTTAGGGTCATTAGTTCTACACATGGGGGACGCGCTTTGTGGGAAAATCTGTTGAGGGTTGCAAAACCTAAGAAATGACAGCCCCACAAAGACGACGCCTTGAGGGAAGTGAAGGGAGGAAGGCTAGGCCCCAGAATCTCAAGACTTCCAATGGGAACAATATTGAGTAGTGCTCCAAGGTATCAAAGCCAGGGATGTCACAGTGGGCTTACCCATCCCAACTAGGGGTATGCTTGGATTTGCGAAGAGCGGCACCTTACGATGTTTATGACCAATTGGATCCTGACGTATGCGTAGGTACCAAAGGAGATCGCTATGATCATTACTGTATCCATATTAAAGAGATGCGACAAAGTGTTTGGATCATTGTGCAATGTCCTAATCAAATGCCTAGTGGCATGATCAAAGCAGATGATCGTAAGCTATGTCCTCCATCACGATGTCGAATGAAACTATCCACGGAATCGTGCGTCGGGTGAAACGTAGATCATCACCATTCTTAACCAAGACTCAGGTTAAGCTCTGTCTTGGAACCTTGTGGGGTTAGGAGTAAAGCATCTCGAGGTTGGCACATCTCATTGGGCATGGAGAAGCATTGGGAACCCCAATTTCTTTCTTCGAAGCCGTTCCTTTTCATGTCCCCCCGACCCCGGCATAACGCTTCGCTTTCGGTTTTTCAAAAAAATCAACTGACTTCTCCCTTCTTCATTGATCTGGGGGAAAAGGAATCGTCTACCAGTTGGGAAACTAGACATCTAGTAAGTGGCTTGATGAGGATAACTAAGCTGACATGCCGAAGTTGGCTACTGGCACAATAGGGTGGTGCCTTACTGCACCGTAGGCGAACATGCGGTAGCGTTTATGGTGGTGCTTCAAGATTCCAATGTATTGCGTCCAAGATCAGAACGAGCTTGCCGGCACACCACTGTCGTCCCATTCTTGAGTGAACCGGAGCACAGCCATCTTATCCACTGAATTAGCTAGAAGTTATCACTTCGGGTCGAAGAACTAAAAGAAAAGGACCAGGAAACGCAGTGGCATAGGAACCACGGGACCCTCTACTAGTAAAGGGAAAATGAAAGTGTGCTCCTACGCATCAGGTGAAAAAGCCCCTTCCCCTTTTCAAAATAATAAGGTTCATAGCTCCAATCTAGATAAGGTGTTTTTATGCCTTTTGTTTTAGGTTGAGTTGTTGGATATAGGATCCTCGTAGTAGGCTGGACCAACATCCAGCCGAGAGAGGGCAACCTTTAGAAGCAACAGGTTAGGAAACCAAGATAACGCTTTGTGTTTTCTTATCTTCTTCTCGTGGGTGCCGGCGCTGAGTTGGTGGGCGATGGGTTTCAGATTTTAGATGATTTTAAATTTTTAATGCTATTATTAGTATTAATGTTAATGTTGAGATGTTAATTAGGTGTTTAATTGTTGATGTAGTACTCTCCAATTATGGATGCCATGTCAGTTTGTAAAGATTTTGTAATAAAATTGATAGTGTCTCTAGCATTACTCCTAGTTTATTAGTCGTGTTATGTTTCAATGTTGGTTTTTTTTTTTTTTTTTGAATTAAAAGATAGATGCTGCGGAAATTTAGTGATAAGTTATTAAGTTTGGTTTGGTTAAGCTGCTGGTGCACGATGGTGTTATGTAGTGCTGTTGGTTTCTTCATTTCAATAAATTTGTCTTTATCTTTATAACATTTCAAGTTCCCAGTGGCCATATCCAATCTTCCTTACGTTTTTTTTCTTCTTCTAAAACAACCATGTTGTATTAACAAAAATTTATGCTATATCATGATAGGGTAAAACTTAGGAACAATTCTTTAAGTTAAGTATATAGTTCCTAGTTGAATTCAAATACATTGAATTTAAATATTCTTGGAAAAGATAATATTGTTTGTGTTTCATTGATTAATACAACCATGTGTTTGAATTCAATTGGGGAACCTAATATACCTAACCTAAGGAACTATACTTAAGTTTTACCCACCATGATATATGGCACATGCATGCACCAATATAAATCGGAAAGGAACTGAAATTGATTTGGGCAAGACTAGCTAATTTGTTGCAGGTAAACCGCGTTATTTTTTGCATTTTATGGTGTGGATGAGGACTTTGTTTTGCACCTTTCTAAAAATTACTTTCACTAAGCAAATTTGTTACGTAGGAAAATGGGTTGTAAGGTTGAAAATGTAGTAGCTTCTTATATATTCTTAATGTTGTACAAGTTTTAAGTGTTGTGGGGACACACACAAAGCCCCTCGGGAGTGGCATTGTCCATGGAACCTATTTGGAAGTAAACGCGTATAATTGGCATTCTTCCACATGTGAACACTATTAATGTGGATGGAACAATAATTTTTCCATCCCAATACAGAAAACAATAAAAGGCTAGCTAGCTAGAAGGGGTATCTTCCCAGTCACACCCTTTTTTTGTGACATTCAAAATTGTCATTTAAAAACTTCGGATCATGCTGATCCCTTGGAAAGAACTAGTGATGTAATGGCGGTGGTCCTGACATCCACCACCAATTAAATTAATCCCCTTTTTCTGTTGATAGTTGTGATTGGTGGTAGCAGTGGCACTGTGGCAGCGGTGACAATCAAGCCATGGCTAATGATGCACAAGTTTTCGCACAACAGAGACTTCCATTCGGAGTTGGCAAAGTTGGTGCTGGAGGATAGAGATGACTCCCACGCAGCCATCCATGGTTGGAGCATGTCCTCCTCAAGGGTCAAAGAATTCACGGCGTGGTTGCCCTGATGAGGGTGCAACTCGTCAAGAAGATTGGTCACTTTGCTTGCCCCAAACACTTGGTCCACGCTTGCAAATTCACAAATATATCAACAAATTTCTTATCCATCAATGACTTTAATATCAAACTTAGAAAGATGCCCTTCTATAGAAGTCCTAAATCGAATAGTAAAGGCCTTGAGAAGCCCCTCCCCAATGCGTTTCATGTACTCAGAGTAGTGTTTCTACTTTTGCCTTAATAAAGAAATTAAATAGGAATTCAATCCTAGTTTCTTTAAAGGTGAGACTTCAGCTGAGCATCTGACATCGAACTGTCTATATATATTTGAGTAAAACTTCATAACAAGTTAAGAATACGATTTCATGCATTTTTCTACTGGAATTACTACTTGAAGATTAAAGAAATGTACACAAATTAAATTGTTTTAATATGCTAACAAACTTGATAAGGAGAAAAGTACCTTCGAGCAAATGCTAAGATATTATTCTTCTCTTCCACAATCTACAGTCGGAAAAGCGAATCGTATCAGCTACTAAATTATTCCCTCTAAAACAAAACAATATTGCGTTTGAATCGAGAATCATGTTGGAAATGAATTCAATTCTTGGACGTACACAATCACAAAGATTTTGAATTTCAGAAATGATAATTCAACCCCTATGTTTCTGGAGGAACTTAAAATATGATAATTTATAGAACCGCAAATAAACCTTGGCCTGGATGATTCTCAATTTATTGGAGACTGATTGGATGATAAAACAGAACAATAGTTGATTCAGAGCACACAGATATAACACCAATAATTTTAGGTGGTTCGGCAACTTGCCTACGTCCACATAGGGATTTGTAATATAACTGGTATAGCTACAAATACGGTATAATCATTTCCTGGAGCACATGAGAGAACTTTCTCTCAAGTCTCTTTCTAGTTTTTTCAGCCTTTCCCTCCATTTTTCAGCCCTTTCTTTCCGTTGCCCTTTTCTCCTTCTTTTATAGAATTTATGTACCTGAAATATCTTAGCAAAATAATATAATATATTTTAGATATTTATAAGATATTCTGTGGGATATTTGTGAGATATTCTGTGGGATATTATATTTACTAAGTTGTAAAATATATGTGGTGTGGGCTATAGAGATATTATTCCAACTTTACTTCCTATGTTATTCCTACCCCTATACTTGTAAAAATTACAATTCATCTTCCTCCAGTTTCATTGAAATCTTTGGAGAAAAGCTGTGTTGGTGACTGGTGAGTGAGCTGAGTGAAGAGTGAGAACTCCAGAAGGGATTAGGTGAAGCAAAAGATAAACATCACAATTAAAATAATATTAAAACAAATAATAATCAGAAATTGCAAACGAACCAAGAACCAAACAGTACACACACATACACAATTAAATATGGTAAAAATAGAATATTGTAGATTGTCAGGTTTTCCTACAAAGATTTAAGAAATAAAGTATTGTTTGATTGTCTTTGTATAAAAAAATTTTAGAAAATTATTTTCAAATGACAAAAAAAAAAAAAAAAATTTAACTTGATGTTATGTAAATTTTGCTTAAGAAAAGATTATTTTTTCCCTTTTACTTCATTGTTGTAAAATAAGTATAATATTCAAGCAAGAAGACATTATATCTTTAGCCAACAACAATAGCTTAAAGAAGACAATATATATAAAAGTGAGCAAATTGTAATTTCATTCTGATATATGGATTGCTACACGGTACAATTAAAAAAAAAGAAGATATTTTATCAATTGTTCTATAAAATTTTCAATTTCAAGATCATATTTTAAGGGTCCCTTTGTTCCAAGGTAAAAAAATTTCTTCCATTTCGAGTGCATGTTTAGGACTCCATAAATGGGTGGTCAATCCGACATAACTGTGTATTATTATAAAATTACCCTCATTGATTCTAGTTAAAAAAAAAAACAATAATTTCTGTCTATTTTAACTATCAACATAAATGATATGGGGTTTATTGATACAATTCTCTCAAATTGAGATATCAATCAAGCAAATTAATTGTTTTACATCTTCTAGTCAAGCAACTTGTCCTTTCATGCACCCTTGTTGTGGCGTCTCCCATAAAGAACTATATATAACAAAGAATCTCCTTTTTTATAGTAGACCTATACTACATTGTGTGATTTATTCTTAGTATTGATGTATACGAGAAATTATCCATTACTATCATTGTATTTTCACGTGATCCTCCCAACCAATACAAATAAGTGATTGTGAGTTTAGATAATTATATGGCTTCTTAAATTTAAGGATGAATAAAAAATTACTTATTTGTATTGTTTGGAAGGACCATATATACAATACAACAGAAAGAATGAATAATTGCACGGTATATAATGGGGCAGAACTACATAGAGCCTTGGGCCATGCCCCCAAAACTTTCCGAAAATTAAAATTTCACCCTTATATTTATCTAAATTAGATATATAGATGATTCTCCAAACTCTTCATATTTCTTATGAGCTTCCTATATTTGATTAAATTTTTATATTTATTATTACTTTAGCCCATGCATTCTTGAAATTCCAGTTCCTAGGTATATAGCCCGTATATAGTATACTACAGTTGTTTTCCTATGTTGTTGTAAATTCTTCTTTCTTTATTAATGAAAATATTCTTACATATTAAAAAAGGAATCCCCTTTAAATTCTCTAACATTTTCACATGCATAGATTTCCTTTCTCTCATATATAGTGCCTATAACTACTGCTTGACCAAATTCTCCCACTTTTAATTGCTGCTTTGTGGTCATACATGTACGTGGAATGGAATAGAACTTTATTGGTGCATGTAGATGTTAAATGGCATTATCTAAAATATACAATAACTAATCGACTAGACCAACCCATTTTTTGCAAAGATGCTTTGCTTGAACTTCGGGAGATGGACCATTTGTCAATGATGGATGGATAATAACAATTTGAGCTAAATTTCCATAATACCAGAGAAACAACCCAAACAAACAACAACTGCCTGGAGTATTTAACAACAGAAGCTACATTTTAGAAATTCTCATTTCCCCAATCAATCATCTATGTTGGCTTTTCCCTTGGGAATCAATGGCTTTTGCTACTTGCATTAGGTATAACTCGCCAGCAAAATATCAAATATTATTGCCACTATCGCGACCTTATTAGGTTCATGTTTTGTCAAACTTTTTTATTATGAGTTACACTTTAAAAAATAAAACATTTTTAAAGAGAATTTGAAGTATGATGGATCTTTTTGTGGCCTTGCCACGTACTCCACTTTAATTGGTTTGACTTTCATATCACGGTTCAAGTTGAGCAAGTCGAGCTTGCTACTCACATCACTACAAAAGGTGAAAAAGGTTAGGTGAGCTTTGTCTACTTTTTTAAATAAATATTTTGATAAGCCTATAGTTGAAAAAGAAGAAAAAAAGTGTCCTTGACAATGTAAAATCAGATTAACGACTACCTATCAAAAAAAATTTCCTGAGCAAATCAGCATTGCTACTCTTACCAATAAGATTTTTTTTTTATTATTATTATTTGAGGAAAAAGATATATCATATATGGTACAACTAGCATAAAGTGGTATGAACTTTCCATATAGATAATTACCAAAACAAAAAAACTTGCCATATAGATAACAAGAATACGAGAGTTGAGAAATCACACTAACTTCGCTGGAAGTAACTATTTATCCTATTTTTGCGTTATTATGGTAAGTGCTATTCCCAACATATTGTTAACAGCAAATGATCACAGCCACATTTGAGGTTTATACTTTGTGCTACTAATTAATAATATTTATAAACTTACTGCATATATATAAATATAGACTTGCAAGCTTTTTTACCTATACTCTTTTTAGTTCTATTAGATTTGAACTTGGTAGAGAACATGTAATG
>BKZX01030144.1:518452-545255 GCA_014362285.1 Fagus crenata | reverse complement strand
CTCTTTTTAGTTCTATTAGATTTGAACTTGGTAGAGAACATGTAATGCCAATTGACAATACTAATTTAATTGTAACTTCAAACATATGTAAACTTGCTGATCTAATGTATGTGATGTAATCAAGTGAGTAGAGCTGGAATTTGCCAAAAAGCAATGAGTTAGTCAACGTGAATCTGCAACATGCACCATTCCACCATCCAGGGAATAAATTCTTTATGGCTTTAATTAATAATTATAAGGGTTAGCATGTGATTCATTTGGATAAGTCAAAAGGTTGGAAATTCTCTCTCTCCCTCTCTATCAGTATCACTCAAAAGACAAGAATGGTTCGCTACTCAGTTCCCATATATAAGTAAAAAATGCTTTTTCGCCTAAGATAAGTAACATCTTGAAATTGAAAACACAACCTATATTTAATGTTGGTATCTTTTTTGGTGGGACCACCCATATCACATCACATGTTTGTTCAAATAACATAGATTAGGATCAATTGGGTTCAACTTGAATTTTGAATGTGTTTTGTTCGATCGATTTTAGACTCCCACCTTGACGAAAACCTAAAACCAATTCATAGATGTAGATAACCCTATTTTATATGGGCTAGGTTACTTATTTCATGGTGTAATAATGGATTGTCAAAAAGTATGGAGAATTTGGTTTCTATGATTTCTTTTACTTGGCCACCAAGAATCCTTCTTGTTGAAGGAAAAGAAAAAAAGCATAAATCTATAATTTTTTGTTTGTTGGATTGGCCACCAAGAAATCCTAGTTGTTAAGGAAAAAAAAAACAAGGAATAATTCCTAATTCTAGATAGAAAATAAAAATAAAGAAACCCACGAGATTTATTAGTGCCAGGGAGTTTCCCATACGTTACCAAATTCAAATAGCAAAACAATTACTTATCTCTTTAAAACAAGGAATCGAAGAGATTCGGGCTTTTTAAGTTACAACTAAGACCGCCATTCTATTTGCCTATATAGTTCCCTTCTTCTTACAAACTCTTCACGTACATCCCTATCTTTTATCTCTCTCTATTTGAAATACCTCTATTAATATATATTTCCATCTTCATTCATTCTTGTTTTTGATCATGGCTAAGGTTCCCAACAACACCCTTCTCCTTCTCAGGTTTGTGACTTGTTTTTTTTTTTTTTTTTTCTCTTATACATGTAATTTTCAATCATGGGTCATCTTGTTTTTGTGTTCTAGGTCTCAGGGTTCCTTATTTTTTACATGTTTTTTTGGTTACAATAGGCGATCATACTCAGTGTCAGTGGAGAATGCAAGAGTGCAGCCGGTAGTGACTGTGATGAAGAAGGGGGCTGAATCTAGCGGCACGGTGGCTGCAGAGCAGAAGGAGACCTTTTGGATGAGGGATCCAAAGAGTGGAAACTGGATTCCGGAGAGTCACTTTGGTGAGATTGATGTTGCAGAGCTGAGGGAGAAATTTCTTTCCAAGAAGGAGAAACTTTGAGGAAGAACACGTACGAGTGGACCAACTTGACGACTTCACTCTTTACTAGGAGGAGAACTATTAAGTCTTTAATTCTAATGTTACAAACTTTAAATCTGGTAAAACATGTTTCAGGTTTTTGTTCCATCTTATCCTGTGATACTCCATTAAATAAATTTAGCTTTATTATTCTTGGTGTCCAAGTTGATTTGGTGCCCAGGATGTTCCTTTTATTATACCTAAACAGTGCATATACCTAGTTTCTCTTGCCGTACCCGCTGTGTGGATATTCATATTCTTTTACCTCAATAAAATTTTCTCGGGTACAAGAAGGAGCTGAATTGCCTTATAGGTTAATATTCTAATTACCAATCAACTCCTAGTACCCGTGAAGGAAGAAATCCTAGATGGCAAGAATTGGAAAATAAGAGTTAGAATTGCAATTGCAAAACCTAAAAGTATAAACGCATCCTGGTTTTAAACAATAACTTTTAAGTACTACTTATAATTCAACAAATAAATCAATCTAAATGCACGTAGATCTTTTCAACTTATTTACTTCAGTATAGTTTTAAATTTTTTTTTTTTTTAATAGATACAACAATTATCTTTTTGTTATCAATAACCTTGTAGCTTAGTAGTATCACCTCATCTCCTTTATAAAGAGAAATTTGATTCAAATTGATTTCCTTTTATTTCAAATTTGTGCGATGCACAGGAAACTTACTAAAAATGAAATCTAAAGAAATATTTTGTTTTATTTCGTTATTATATTGAATCTATAGTTTTTTTAGATTTATTCAATCATCATATTATTATAATTTGCATAAATACTTTTCATAAATGTGTGAAATGCATATAAACAAGAGATGACATAATATACTAAGTGTAGCAATTATGTAAAATACCAATTAAATTCATTAAAAACAATCATAATAAATTGAAACACAAAATAGAGTAATATCTAACAAATATTATAATTTTAAAAGATTGTTTTCTTAAAAGAGCACAATTTTCAGAGATTTTTGGATTTGAAAATTTAACAATTCTTTGTTTATGAGTCAGAATTAAAAGCAAACAAAACATTACAGGGAACCATGAAGTCTAAAAACCATATATGTCTTACATTTATACCTTACTGTCTCACATAAAAGCCAAAATCATAATTAAGAAACCCCCTAGCCAAATAGATTAGTTTTGCAAAGATTTTTTTTTTTTTTTTTTTAACTATATAGGTCTAACATTATATATCCTACACAGTATCATCTAAACCCAAAATTGCATGACATAATAATGTTATATATTAAGACACAATAATGAAAATCTTGGAGTTGCATAACGGAGTTGCAGAACACAATATATAAATTCTTTCAATTAACATTTCAATGTCTTAAGTTTTGTTATTTGAGATATTTTGTAATTTATGAATTTCCTAAATCGGTCTCTCGCTTTTCCTAGGGCCCTTTCTTATGGTTAAATCAATGAAAATATCTATGATTTTAAACTTGAAAATGAGTGTCAGGTCAAGAACTCCAAGCAAGAATTTATATGATCTTATTCTATCCGGTCTATGAAGTATGAACAATTATCTCACTTTCGCTCTTAGTATACAGTCTTAACTAATTAACAAATATTAGAAATGGTTCTAAATATTTTCTATCTCTTTGGGTATTAACAGTGCAGACAAAAGGAACATCTAATAAATATAAGTGAATGCCAGTTGTTAGTAACTACAATTTGGAACCTATCCAGAAATCTCCAGTAACATATCAATAGCACTAACCAAACTATGTGCATGGCCAGTAAAACCAACCATTAGGGAAAAAAGAAAAAGAAAAAAAAAAAAAAAAGTACCCCCCGTTCAAACTGGTAAATATATCCCTAGTGGTATTCTTAAGTATCCCAAACCAACAGATCAATTTTAAAACTCAGATAGGCAGAGTTATTTAAACTAAACTCTAAATTAAGCAATGACAATTACAAAAATACTACACTTAAGTAATTATATAAACAAAACTCTTTTTAGCTTCCCATTAGAATTATCGTGGTAAGACTCAAGCAAGTCCTACAAATCATTGATGGAATTCTCGAGCCAGTTTGCTTTAGTTTAAAGTTCTCATCGGCAAACTTCACACCATAGATTGATTCTCCACCTCAAACATCACCAAGAAATAAATCACCTCCTTGATCATAAAGTTGGGAATAATTCTATGGAATGTGTTCCTTTAGTAGTAAAGAGGCTTCCCACTACCTGGTGTCTTCTATTATACCAAAAAAATGTTAGTAAGCGTCAACACCTTAATGCCCCAACAAATTCCTTTTGCTTCTCCTATAGCTGGACTGCAAGTTTGGATTAATTTTGAGACTGCCATCATAATTGGGTCAACTAATAAAATAAAGATTTCACCGTCACAACTACAACTACTTCTTCTCTACCATTTCTAACATTACAAACCTAAACATCTCATTTTAGAAACAAATGAATATATTTAAAAATAAAAAGAAAAACCCACCAAAAAGGGTTGAGGCCTTTTCAGATCCAAAACACCAACTCAATTTCCTCCAAGAGATTCAAAAATCAATAAAGTTAAAGAAGAAAACAATAAAAAGGTTTTACTAAAATCATATTTAAATATTCTAAATCAAAGAAAGAAAGAGAGAAAGAAGAATACCAATATTTCGAATTTTGGTCATTCCAATCTCCTCAAAGAACAATTGAAATTAGCCTAGAAAGCCTAAATACCCAAAAAAAAAAAAAAGAGAAGATTAGTAGCAACTAAAACCAATAGGCACAAACCATGAAGTTGACTTAAACTAATTCAAGAGTGAGTGAATCATTTTGTCAAACATATGGTGTGCATGTTCCAAAATAGTAATACAAATATATTTTCCCACATGAATCCCCACAAAAATATGTTTCCACTATTATTGATGTTTGTAACTTCTTTCAACTCACTTCTAAATTTGGCTCTACGGGATAAAAAAAACCCAACAACAAAAAAAAATGATAACAAAACATTATAAACAGAGAAGCTCCAACAATGATAAGAACTTTGCGTCTGATTCTTTGTACACCACCTTTCTCCTGCGGTGATGTAACATTAATGCAGGGTCGCACATCTTTTACCTTGCCACATAAATCTTTGTTGTGGGATGAGGATGACGGAAATTATTATCAGGAAGTGGACCTTCCAATTCATTGTATAATAAATCGATAGAGGTTAAGCCTGTTGTCAAGTTGAATGAAACCAGAGAGCATATTGTGAGAGAGATTGAGATGCTCCAACATTATCAAATTCTCAAGTTGAGGAGGTATTTTACCAGTAAATAAATTGACTCAAATCCAGTAAGCCTTGGAGGGCTAGATTGCCAATAGTACTGGGGATAGTACCATTGAAATAGTAAGTATTAAGTTGGAGCAGTTGAGCAGATCTGACTCTGCGAGTGAGGGTGAAGGAAGCAAAAATAATAATAGATTGAAGCAGAGAAAGCGGAAGAGACTGAGTTCTAAGGATGAAGAAGAGAGGCGCAGGAAGGGGTCTTCCAAGAGGAAGCACGGTAATCAGGTAAAACAAAGTAATATTTTGGGTATAATCGTATATACAAAACAAAAAATAAAAGAAAAAAATTATTACGTGTAAAATTGTGAACTCTCAAACGTTGAAGTATCAAAATTCTATGAAGTCAACAGAAAGAATAAAAAGTCAAAAAAGTTTCAGTTTTACTAACAGATTTAGATGCTGAAAAAGTCCAAAAAAGCCATTGAAGTAACTGTTTAAATCCTTAAGAAAGGTTACAAAACTAGGGATTAGGGATTGCTGAAAAGCTATTATTCCGAGCCTACTAGTGGTTGCGCCACAAATTTATGCCCATGGATGTATTCCCAACCAAATTAGCCCAACCATCTAACCCGATTTCCGCATTGATCAGGGCCGCACAGCCGTCCCTCACCTCCTTGTGAGGGAGATCGTGCCCAGAGATGGACCGATCCCGGTAGCGTGGCCCTTATTCTTTTCATTTCTTTTTCCTCTTTTGTTTTTCTTCTCTTTCTTCTTTTGGCCACCAGATCAGATGGCTCCGAGCCGCCATCATCACCCTTATCTTCTACCACCTTCCGTTTCTCCTCTCTATATTCCGATCTGGTCTTGTATGGGGGAGATTCATTGGAGGCTTTGGGTGGCTCGAGCCCCCAACGAACTCTCTCTCTTTTGTTGGCTTACCTTAGCCTTTCCAGTGGGCGTCGAAACCTTCTCCGGCTGTGGATGTTTGGTGGGCATCAGGTTTGGGGAGTTAATCCAGGTCGAGTTTCTTGCGATTCCCTTACTTTTGGGGTTGATTATTCTAAACTCTTCATTTGGAAGAGCCCCTACCACACCCGAATTGAATGGAAGATTCGATTTAACCTTACAATGGTTTGCTTGGCCAGGATTAAGGTTCCAAACCTTCTGCTGTTTCGGACATTAGCTACTGTGGTTACTCTTGAATTCTTCTGGATTTTGGTCACGCTCTGTGCCGTTTGGTGTTATTGTCTTTGGTTTGTTTGTTGTTATGTTTTCTATTGTTGTAATGTTGCTGTTGTAATTTTAGTTGTTGTAAAATTTAGTGTTTTTTTTTTTTATTTTTTTTCGTTTTTTTGTACTGTTTTGTTGCCTTCTTTGTAGGGTCTTTTGCCGTGACGAATATCACTTTTTCCGCCCTCAATGTAGGGTTATGTTTCCCTCTTTGTAGGGTTATGTAATGTTGTTTTTTCTTTCATTAAAATGTTGTTATTTAAAAATAATAATAAAAAAAAAAAAGGATGCATTTTTGTAACTTATTTTTTACTTAAGCACAAACACCAACGAGCCTCAGACCATCTGAACATCAAAAGCACCAAATGAACATGGTAAAAGAGTTTAGTAGTGCCATTACCGCCACAAGAATTCACCCTCACGCACAAAAGCACCAAATGAGCATAGTAAAAGAGTTTTAGTAGTGCCATTACCACCACAAGAATTCACCCTCACGCACAAAAGCACCAAATGAACATAGTAAAAGAGTTTTAGTAGTGCCATTACCACCACAAGAATTCACCCTCACGCGCAGGCATGCATGTGTATAAAGGATTTTTTTTTTTTCTCCAAACCAGTTTGGTGGAACTCACTACATTAAAATTCAAAAGATTATCCATGTTTATTTTTAATTATATGACCTACTCAATAGTCATGTAATTTTTTTAAATGATTTAATAATCATGTAATTTATGTGGATGATCTTATAAACCGCCACATAATGGGTTGGAAAAGTCCTCCAACTTGATTTAGAGGAAATCTTTGTCCATGTGGAAATAGCATGTGTTTATGCGAAAATATAACATGGCCATTCCAAAGTTTACGAAAAAATCCACCAACAATAAACCAAGCTAATCATTCATGAATGAATAGAGCAATTCTCCATGACTCAAATTATTCATACATCATGGCCTGGAGAAAGAAAATGAAACAAAATTGGATCCATATACTACTATAAGTATAGCTGGATGAGCTCATCACTGACCACAGAAGGAGTGAGGACACCCAAATCTGTGAAGAGTAGAGTAAGATATTGAGGAGGTGTGTAATCCCGGGCAGACCTTTCAACCTCAACCTTGGATGGGATGGGTACCCCAAAATCAATGGGGCGTAAAGCAGGGGCCAAGTCTTTCTGGTCTAATGGGTAAAGGCGAGCAAACTGCATGGCAACAAATCAAATTATCAATACAAAATTTCCAGGGGAAAGAAAATTCAAAAAAAAAAAAATTTACTCTGGAATCCTCCCGAATTTATAAATTATATTTGTTTGAAGGAATGTGATAAATGCAACAAAGTGATTCCTCAAATTCATCATTGAATTTTAACACAAAATGATTTCCTTGATTAGATATTGTAAAGAACAAAATTTGGCATACCTTGTAGCTTTCGGCAGCCACATAAACTGGTTTGTTCATGCTGTGTGCTACCAATGCAATTTGATATGTTCCCATCATGTTAATAATACCTCCACTTTCCACCACTCCGTCTGCCCCAACAAATACCATATCAACCTCATCCATAGCATATGCCGCTGCAGAGTCAATCAGGAGCTTCACAGGAACATCAAGCTTAGCCAGCTCATTGGATAATCGTAAACCTGTTCTGTCCGGTCTTCCCTCTGCATTTTAAAGCATGAAAATTTGAACTTGGTGGTAGAAAATTATCTTGTGGAAGTATAAGAGATACAGACACTGCCCACTTGTTCATTAAAGAATATTATCATCAAGACACAAAATGCAGATGTAAGGACTAGAAACCAACATAAGATAAGTGTGTTTCTGGAGCAGGGACCATACGCACGGACAGTTCTGGGTCAATATTATAAGAAAATCATATTCTACTTTCAAAATACGTTTGATCAAATTAAACATCAAGAAAATAATGTTAGTTATTGTAACCTCACTTATTCGCAATCTAGGGAATCTTGAAGGTGTATCAAGAAGTAAAGGGTCAGATACCCCATAAACAATATGCCAAATGGCTAGTGCTGCTGTTAAAAATGGTACCAATTTTGATTTAATCTTATTCATTTGAAAAAAAAAAAATCTAATTTTGATTTAATCCCATATAGGGTGTTAAAAAAAACGAGTACAACACCTGTGCAGAAAACCCGGAAGAGTTTCTTATTCTGAGCTGCTGTCTTCAGCACTTCCAGGACAACTCTGGAAAACCCATGCACCAAAATTGTACAACCATCAAATATAAAATCCTGACTAAGCATTGCAATGATCCTGCGTGCCTGCAATGTGACACAATGAATTGAGCTAACGGGGCTGACAACATAATACCATTGATTAAAAAAAAAAAATTCCTTAAGGAGTTGTAGATTGATTTTAAATTGACTTAGGTACCTTACAGGATATCTCCCCAAACTTCTCTGCACGTTCAATCAAGCGAGACTTAGCTGAATTGAAGTCCTCATATTCTAATGCTGAAGTTCTAGTTACGTAACGCATGAACAAATCACAGCCTGCTGTCAATGAGATGGAGGTTGTGTCCCATGACTGGTAAGCACATACAGAGTTAAACACATCAATAGGAATATGTATGAAGCCCAGAACTTAACCTTTTATGTGGTGCTTTCAACTTATTTTCCCAATTGATAAATTATCCCAGCTTGTTTTTCTAACAATTCTCAGTGGATTAAGAAGAAACTAATGCCTCAGATTACAGCTTCCAAAGTTGTTTTGAAACTTTTACAATCATCAAATTCAGCCTAAACTACTCAAAGTAAAAACTAAACCAACCCAATTTGAGCTTATATCGAATTTGTAAGACAATTCTACTCTCTCAAACTTAATTATCAACTTGAAAACTTGCAATTGTTCATGAATAGAAAGTTTCAATATTTTATCCCCACATGCAAATTCCAATACAAACTGTCAAAATAAAAAAAAAAAGACTTTTGCTTGAAAACTAATTCTAAGGAACCAAACAGAGCATAAGCTGAGAAAGAAAGAGAAAACTGAAAGTTTACTTTGAGAGAATCGGAGGCCTTCTTGAGCTCAATTTCGAGCTCCATCATGGTGGTTGCCTCGCTGGCTCTGATCACGGCGGCCAAGGCACGTATGGCTGCGACGGCCTCCGCCAGATCGGGCTGCTTCCGCCAGTTATTGAACTCGTTGATCACGCTGAAGGTTTTCCCGGAGCCCGACGGTGACTTGAGGTCATTTTCAGGCGCCGGCAAATCGTCTGAGTGGCGACCCACTGCGGCCTGGGCCTGGGCGAGCCAGTCGCTGGTGACAACGCCGGTGTGGGCCGCTCTGGTCTGGTAGTAGGCGGAGATTATTGGATTGGGGTTAGGGTTAGGGTTAGGATTAGGGTTGAAGGGATCGGCGGCGGCCATGAACGACGTGTGGGTTTGGGTAGGAGAGAGAGAAAGGGTATCGGGTTTGGGCAACGAAGCGACGTCGTTTGGATCCTCTTGGAGTCGTTGGTCTATAATGAAAGAGGCTGATCTCCACCACATAATATATGTGTGTTTGAGTGTGGGTTTAACTTTTTATTATGGAATACGAAAAAAACTGAATTTGCCGGGAAAGTGTGAGAGATTCCGGTGGCTTCGATTCGTTGGAGATTATATTCAGACCAAATATCATGTTTTTGCACTTATTAACTTATTATATAAGATTAAGCTATATCATGTTTTGTTTTGTTTTGTTTTTTTTTTGGGTAATATTAACTTTTTTTTCATTAAAATAAAATGCTATGTCTTTGACCATACTGTTGCAACAAAAACATCAAGGACACAACTTTAAGAGTTTTACTTGATGATTTTAAAGACCTAAATGCATGATGTCTTAAGTTCAAAACCCTTATTCATAAGAAACTTTTCTAAAATGAAAAATGAAAAATTGTTGGGACATTATTATTTGTGTATGTTATAAAATATATTGGTTCATGAGACTTAAATCTAATGTAAATCCCACTACTTATAGAACAAACAAATTATTACGAAATTTATTTGTTATATATGATAGATTTCTTTCAAATTGGCATATAGTATCTCCTCTAAGCTATTAGGATGTGTGTGTATCCATATATATACATGTATGTGTATGTATAGGCTTGTTTTGGCTTGTTAGGCAACTTTGTTTTGAAACTAAAGTGTCGGTGGATGAAGGCAATTGTGAGGATGAATTGTTTATGACTTCTTTTAAAATTGTATGGTTGACAAAATTAGAGGCCACAAAACTCGGGCTTCGATATGTATGTTTGAGGGTGATTCTCATATTGTTTTCTCCCCCTTCCTTCAAGACTCCTATGATCTCAATTGGGAATGTATTATGAAAGACATTGAAAAAATAGTTTGAACTTTATCTTGTCATGTAGAAGAGAAGTTAATTGTCTTTGTCTTGCTCATGGCTTAGAAGTTAGAAGTCTAATGAATAGCCCAATTTTCAATGTCTGATGAATAGCCCGATTGGCCTAGTTTGACCTCCATATGCAATTTCAAAAAACAAGTTGATGAAAATTGGGCTCAAACAACGGATTTGTTAATTGCATATGGAGGTCAAACTGGGCCAATCGGCATCACATGGCCCAATAGTTTGATGAATAGCCCTAACATGAATAAACAAGTAATGTGTTATTATATATATGTATTATAATTTAAATTTGGACAAGTTAAGAATTATTGAATATTGATACCTTTGTTAACAATTTAGAAAGCAATAACCTTTTGGAATCTACTTCAATTCCCAAATTATTGGATTTTGAATCTAGAATTTCTGAGATTATCTCTCTCTCACTGCTCTCGTCCTCTCCAAGAAGAAGAAAAGAAAAAGCTTGCCACTTGGGGTGCGGTAACCTCCATGGCTGTCGTGCCCCCACCCCCCTCTTTTTTATTTTTTTTCCTCTCTGCTTCCTTTCTTCTCTTTCTTTTATCTATTCAAAGGGTTCTCCTCCCCCTTTCAATACTTCCTTTTTGAGTAGCTCAAAGAAGTTGAGGTTTTTCTCTCCTCTTATAAGGGTTTTGTCCCCTTCTGTAGGGGTTTTTTTTTTCACTTTGTAGTTTTTTTTTTTTTTTTTGTTCACTTTGTGTGGTTTTTTTCTTTTGCAGGTTGTTGATGTTCTAGATTTAGAGTCATTGACTCAGATCTTGACTCTTGGTGTTTTTTTTTCAGTTAGATCTAGTGTGTCCTGTTCAAGATCTGGCCTTTTTGTTTCTTGGATTCCAAATTTGCTGTTTTTTTACTCAGATCCGGATCTTGTGCTGCTCTAGTGTGGTTCCTCCAGCAATATTAGGACTGCTCCAAACTTGACCAAATGTTGTCGTCTCCCTAACTCAAGCATGATATCAATCCAGACGCTGTGTTCAGATTGCTGTTTATCGACCCATGGCCCTTGCCACCGTTAGTTGCTACTCCAACTGCTGTGTCGAGTCTATTTTATTTATTTGTTTAAAATTATGTGGTTTGGTTATGTAATATTTTTTTTTCTGTTCTTGCTTATGTTATTCTAGTCTGTAGTTGGATTTGTATACAAGTTGTCGTCTTTACATCTGTAATATTGGTTTCATAATATTAATAAATGTCTATCGTTTTATTCAAAAAAAAAAAAAATTCCCAAATTATTAGTTTTTTCACATATGATTTAGTTGTCCATATAAAAAGGGAAATTGTTGAGAACTTTAGTTTAGATTTGATACTTGATTGTTTTAGTTCCCTACAAGAGCAAGGAATCCAACTAACAACTTTACATAACATATATATGGTATCTAAAAAAAAACAAAAAATCATACTTTGATAAATTACAACTGATTTAAAAAACTTAAGGGAGGAAAAACAAAAATATGATTACAAGATCAACCAAAAGTAAAAATAAATAAATAAATTAGTTTTACATTATAGTATAGATAGAGAACCACTTATTCTAGTACCATGGTAAATTATTACTAGTTTCAAAAACTTAAGTAATTAAAAAAAATTTAATCATTATTCTAACATAATTATCATTTAGTCATTTTTAAAGATAAATTTATGATTGTGCTACTGTACACTTGCACCCGGTTAATTAATGTAACACACCTCTACTGAAGTTGACTAACTTAATGGATCCTAAGGTGTAGGGTCGGCCCTAGGAATTATGAGGTATGGGACGATACAAAAAAATAAGATATTCTATCTTTAAAAAATATATATATATATATATATTGCAAAATTACTTTACATACGGTTTCTACTACAAAATTACTAATTAAACTTTTTTATTCAATATTTTCTAACAAATCTTGATCAATATATAATATGACTAATCCATTTAATCTTTCTTGTAACATAGTTGATCACAAGTAAGATTTTTATAATTTTAATTTTGAAAAACTTCTTTCAACGGATGCAACAGTGACAAGTATAGTCAACAATATTCTATATGCAATAGATGCATTTGAAACAATCCAATTCCTTGATAAAATTAAGTACATTTGTTGTTATCTTTTTTTCTTTTGGTAAAATCTCTTATAAGACTTTTAAGTCTGAAAATAAATCAATATCATCAAGATCAAAAAAATTATTAGGTTTTAAAAAACCTTCAAGATTAACATAATACATTTTCAAATTATCATAATTTAGTGAAATTAGCTTCTTCACATCAAATAAATACAAAAAATTGTTCTTATACATACTTGAGTTGGAGAAATAAATTATTATTAGGCTTAATTTAAAGACTTGTTTTAAATATATGAGCCTCTTTAATTTTTGTATATATGAATATATTAAGACCTTTTAATAAGGGCCTTAAAATTTTTTGAGATGAAACTTAATTTTTAGGTGAGGTTTAAAACGATTACCTGCCTCGCCCTTATCTAAGACCGTCCCTGCTGAGGTGACAAGCCAATCAAATTGGTGGGATTCAGTAGTAGAGATTAGTAGAGCTCGTGGAGCCCTCTTCTTCATTATTTTTTAAGAAAGTTGGATTCGTTCAAGCTAATCATAGAAACGTGAAGGGCAATTCTCAATCTTTATATACTTTTATAATATATATATATATATATATATGCTTTTTTAATCTTGTAATGGTATCATAAGGTATAAATTCTCTTGTGTGTTTCCTTTGTTCCTATTTAAATTAATTTTTTTCTACTCTTCAATCTAGGAAAAGTTCCTGTGTCCATTTCTTAGGGTACACTTTTTCTTTGTCATTTTTTATTTAAATTTTCAACATTACTCCAATCCTAGTTCTATTCATCACAACTCATACTAATTGTCTGCGGCACAACCTTCATATCTACGCAATCACCCGGTTTTTTTTTTTTTTTAATAAAAAATTAATGTGGGTGCCAATAACTTTTCAAAAATGTAATTATTTCGCTCGAATAGTCTTCCCATCTTAACATCATCTCCCATGTATCATCACAATTCACATGGTATCCCATTGTCATTATCATCATATTTTGTTAATTACAACTCCTAATTCACATGGTATCCCATTGTCATTATCATCATCTTTTGTTAATTACAACTCCTAAATTTATAACCATAACCAAGCTTCTTACAAGTTACAAGTTTTAATTAAATTAGCATATATTGATATCTATTTTGATTATTCTTGGTAACTATATCCTCCTGTGATTCATGTGCAATCCATGACATAAGAAATTTGTGTACAACTAAAATCTAAGTCAAGTCAAGGTTCAGTTAGAGAGAGAAAGTCCACTGTTTGGTATTCATCGTGTACATCCATTGGATTGAATGCAACAACCTTCAGCTTTTAAGGAGAACCCCAGATTTGCAACTTTAACATTGCATTTTATAAGAGAATTAAAATAGGTTTTCCTTATCCTTCTTCCTTAAAAAGAAGTTTAATTTTGTTTTGTATTTTCAATTAGAATGTCATATATATTTGGGAACAAAATGGTTGAATTTTCCATAATTAAATGTCAAAGAATTCTATATTAAAAAAAAAAAAAAAAAAAACTCCCCTATTTCCTTCCGTATTAATTTGACTTCACTATATTAATAAATAATAAACAAACGTATAATGCAATAGTTGTTGCAAATGTTGATTTGTTACGACCTTTTATATCCCTTTATTTTTATTCGAGGCTAATGCTTTATCTACATACATGTTCTCAAAATCTCTCTATCTGTTTAAATTTTGACAATAAGTATATACTCAAAATCATTAGCCTCGAATATTTGTTCATTTTGGAGAGACCAACTTAAATTGTAGTTTAGTTTTAGCATTTAAAAAAAAAAAAAAAAACTAATACTTATCAAATCTCCAATTAAGGAATGAGCTTGTTTTGTACGCGGCTCTGAGTTGTGAGACTGAGAATTGTATCGGATAGACATTAGACATGACAGCACTTGAAGAACAAGTTGGATGAATTATTAACTAGTTAATATGATCAAACAATGTAAATTGGAGAACTTGATTACGAATTGAATAATAAGAAAATATCAACCTCAATGGTTATCTCAAAAAGATCCCTCCCAATAATATGTATGAAACAAGATACATACCCACATTAAAAAAAAAAAAAAAAAAAAAAAATACTAATAATAAGAAAAAATGATTAGCAGGTGGAATTTTAGAACTAGAATATGATAGAAAATCAAGGTTTTGTTTACCCTTAAAACTAGCAGATTCATTGGGTTTTTCAGTATCAGTGTCATTGGTGTTTTGACCAACTACGCGGTTTTGGTTCTGGATTGAGGATGAGATTGAATGCGTCACCAAAAGTGCTAAACCGAAAAGTCAAATCACTCCAACCTATCAATCCCTCATGATTCATGCTCAAAACTAAACCTAAAAAAACAGAAGGTCAAATATACCCGTACAAAATCTATGTCCCTAACTTAATTTTATACATTTTTATATTGAAATTTGGAGGGTATTTTTGAGAACTACGTGGCTGCCAGATGATTATGGTCTGTATTGAAACGATGTCGTTTTAGTTTTTATTCATTGTTTATTACTCCAATAATTGAATTAAAAATAGACCAAAAAAAAAAAAAAACATTATTGTTTCTTTTCCATTTTTGTTTTTATTCTAGTCAGATGTGGATCATGCAATCACGTTAGAAGAGTCTCTATCTCTGCCACAGGAAATAATTAAAAAAATTAAATAAAAGAAAAGAAAAAAATAAAATAAAATAAAAATGGTTAAAACCCATAGGCCCAAACAAATTCATATGTGGAAAAAAAAAAAAAAAAAAAAAAAAAGAAAGAGAGTTCATTTTCATGGTGAAAAAAAGAGGAGAATTTTATAAAAACGTTATCTGAATCATCTGTGTTCTTTAATGCATAAATAAACGAAGAGTTGCTGAGACTCAAGGGTCTTTCATTCATTCATTCATTTCCTAATAGTCTCAAAATTGTTGTACACAAACAACTTTTGGAGTTCTATTCATTTTGTTTGTCTGTGAAGAAAATTGTTGATGGGTTTTCTGTGGACGATCAGAAAGATCGAAAATTGAAGCATTTGCATGTTGAATCGGCAATAAGAATCGCTTTCTGGGTGGTGGGTTTTTCTCAATTTCTCCACCTACCCTTTGTTTCTCTGTGAACTTTCGGTGTTGTTGTCACGGTTTTCTGTGCACGTGGCGTGTTGTAAATCGGGGCTAGCCACACCAATTTGATTGGTTTCAGAGGTAAATTTCTGATTTTGATCAGAACCCATGTTTGGAATTGTTGTTGTTGTTGTTATTGTTGATGCTTAGTGAGAGAGTTTTTGATTGAATTGTATTTTTTGAGTTTGTTTTGGATGTTGGGTTTGCATTTTGGATTGGGAATTAATGGGTAACGCGTGGGAGTGATGGAAGACAGATGGGTTTGAGTTGGGTCACCCAGAGAAGCGTGATTGAATCTCATTGGTGTAGTGGTTGAGAAGGTTTTGTACGGTTTTTGAGCTTTAGGGTGTTTGTTGTATTCAGTGTCTGACTCTTTGCGTTCATTTAATTTGAGGACTTGGGTTAGTTGTTTATGTTTTGTGGGGGCAAACTGAGCTGCTGATTAGATTTTGGTTTATGAATTTATGTGGAACCAGTATTAGGATTTATGATTTAAAATTTTTTGTATCAAAAGCTGAATTGTGTGGGAAGTGGTTAGATTTAAAGGAGGAGGGATTTTGTTGTACTGAGAAAATGACATGGAGAACCAATAGCTGCCTTGATGCTGTCAGAGATTGCTGATGGATGTTCACTGATTGAATTTTGGTCTTCGAAGCCTGTTTGTAGTGGGAAAGATAGAACTTTTGGTACTTCTGTGCAGAATAATCTGAGTGATTTAATTAGTATTGTTAGGATTGTATTTCTTTCTTCAGTTTGGATTGATTTGTTTAAGATTGCTTGCAATCTAGGCAATGGTTTATTAGGAGTAGCAAATGAGCATATCATAATGAACGGGGGTGATAGGATTGTTTGTCAATGGACTCCCAAGACAAGACATTCTCTGAACTAGTTGCCATCGTAAAATCGTGGATGCCTTGGCGATCCGAGCCAGCTAATGTGTCCAGAGATTTTTGGATGCCCGATCAGAGTTGTAGAGTATGCTACGAGTGTGATTCTCAGTTCACGATATTTAACCGTAAACATCATTGTCGACTTTGTGGCCGAGTTTTCTGTGCCAGGTGTACGGCAAATTCAGTCCCTGCTCCATCTGGTGACCCAAGTACTGATAGGGAAGAGTGTGAGAAGATTCGGGTATGTAATTACTGTTTCAAGCAATGGGAGCAGGGCAGAGCTACTCTTGATAATGGGATCCAGGTTGCCAACCTGGATCTTAGTACTTCACCATCAGCGACAAGTTTTGTCAGCACTAAATCTAGTGGTACTGCTAGTAGTAGTATTACTCTTGGTTCAATGCCATACCCAGTTGATTCTTATCAGCAAGTTCAACGCAGTTCAGGTCTCAGCCCACGCCAATCATCTCTAATGGAAGTAAGCACGGAAAGGCAATGTGAATTGGCTTCAGGAAGGAGCAATGATCTTGTTTCAGATGTAGGGAATTCAAACCAATACGGATTTTCAGTGAACAGGTTTGATTGTCTCCCCTCTAATTTACTCTCTCTTAGATTCACACTAAGATGTTATTCATGCGTGAAGTCTTTTTTACACACTCATTTTAAAGCTCTTTTTTTTTTTTTCTTTGCAATTATGATATGGCATCTCATCAAGGATATATATATCGATAGATGCATAAGATATGTATTATAAGACAACAATAAATACATCATTATTGATGTTTTCTAGGAAGGGAAACTGATAGCATGTATTCTGTCAGCCTCTGAGAGGGTTGTGTGAGTCTTAACATATATATAACAGGAATTGTATATGTTAAACAGTAACAGTTGATGACTTATTTGTTTTTTATCATTTAGAATATAATTCGCAAAGCTAATGCACTGGCCTTGCTACACTTTAATTGATTTAAGTAGGTGTTACATGGAAATAAAGAAAACTGTGTTTTAACGTATTATAACCAGTTAGGCATTCCTTGCTTTTTCTTGTGGCATCAGGAGTGATGATGAAGATGATGAGTATGGTGTATATCGATCAGATTCTGAAACAAGACACTTTCCTCAAGTCCATGACTACTATAGGCAAGTTGACTTTGATGAGCTGAGCAATGATGATGGTTCACATAAAGTCCATCCTGATGGAGAAAACAACGATACAAAAAGTTTAAGCAGCTCTTCGTTACATCACAGTTTTGACTCACAGGGTTTAGAAGGAATTCCGCAGCTAGTAAAACAAGATGAAAATGATATTGTTGACGAGTGTGAGGAACATTCTCCCATATACTCTGCACAGAATGTCGACAAAGAACCTGTGGATTTTGAGAACAATGGACTTCTCTGGCTCCCCCCTGAACCAGAAGATGAAGAAGATGAGAGGGAAACAGGCTTGTTTGATGATGATGACGATGGAGATGCCGTAGGAGAGTGGGGATATTTACGCACCTCAAGCAGTTTTGGAAGTGGGGAGTCTCGCAATAGGGATAGGTCAGGTGAAGAGCACAAGAAGGCTATGAAGAATGTAGTTGATGGGCATTTTAGGGCTTTGGTTGCTCAGCTATTGCAGGTTGAAAACCTTCCTGTAGGTGATGAAGATGATAAAGAGAGTTGGTTGGAGATCATAACATCTCTGTCCTGGGAGGCTGCTACACTTTTGAAGCCAGATATGAGCAAAGGTGGAGGGATGGACCCTGGTGGATACGTGAAAGTAAAATGCATTGCTTCCGGACGTCGCTCTGAGAGGTAAAAGATTTGGTACTTTCAATGACTGTAAATGTATTATAGAACATGCTTTTCTTTTCACATTCTTGCACATAAACTCATTAATTTAGTTTTCATTTAGTAAACCATCCCTGAGATGGTCTATGCCTTGTTTCATTGAGACTCGTCTGCCTAACAATAACTTTAGTGTGTAGGTGTGTGGATTTGGCATACATGTATTGCTTGACTGTGGGTGCTGGAAACTAAGTTTCTGATCTGATCATATATAGTAAACCCACTAATAAATCATGAGAGAAGCAAAGAGTAACAAAGGCTGCATGTGAGAATATAAAGTAAGCAAACTATAAATCACAAGAGAATATATTACATGGTTTTTCAATTAAGGCTACATTTACAAATAACACAGCAAGAGATATCTTACTACTCGCGGAGGAAACACAATGAAATAATATCTTTTTTGTACCCATCTAAAACATGTTTTATATCAGTGATACTGATCATGTCCTGTACTGTAACGTCTACTAGGTCATATATCCAGTCCCTAAATTGTTTTCAGTTTAGCCTTACTAGTGAACTATAAACTTCTGTATATCACTCTTGTTGCAGTCTCTTACAATTCTTCTTTCTAATTAAGTTACTTTTGTTTTAGTGCGGTAGTCAAAGGAGTAGTTTGTAAGAAAAATGTGGCTCACCGACGAATGACATCAAAAATAGAGAGAGCTCGCTTGTTGATTCTTGGGGGGGCTCTTGAGTACCAGAGGGTTTCCAACCTCTTGTCGAGTTTTGATACTCTGTTGCAGCAGGTTGTTATTGTTTACCCTTTTGATGTATCAAATTGTTGCTTACTGATTTCTAGTTCATGAGATTTTTTTTTTTTTTCCTCTTCTTACGTTTTTTACATGCTATCTAGGAAATGGATCATCTAAAGATGGCAGTGGCAAAGATAGATGCCCACAACCCTGATATCCTTTTGGTAGAGAAATCAGTTTCTCGACATGCACAGGAGTACCTTCTTGCAAAAGACATATCACTTGTTCTTAACATCAAGAAGCCACTTTTGGATCGCATAGCCCGCTGTACAGGTGCTCAAATAGTGCCTTCAATTGATCATCTCTCATCACAGAAATTGGGCTACTGTGATGCATTTCATGTGGAGAGGCTTCTAGAAGATCATGGTACTGCTGGACAGGGTGGCAAAAAATTGGTCAAGACACTGATGTATTTTGAAGGGTGCCCAAAGCCACTGGGTTGTACCGTAAGTCCTCAAACTTAATTTGGACAGGCACAGTTTAAAATGGATTTTTAATGGCATCATTATATGCATCCACATGGACGAAGGTCCCCAAATGCATTTGTTCATGCGAGTTGTGTAACTGTGATGTTGGTGAACAATTTCATATATCTTTTTTAGTGTATGTGTGATTACAGTGATTTGATAGACCTACTGCATGGTATTCATTCAGTTATCTTGTTTCTGTTTCAGATTTTACTTAGAGGTGCTAATGGGGATGATTTGAAGAAAGTGAAGCATGTGGTTCAGTATGGAGTTTTTGCCGCCTATCACTTGGCCGTGGAAACTTCTTTTCTTGCTGATGAAGGGGCCTCTTTGCCAGAACTCCCATTGCATTCTCCAATAACTGTTGCACTTCCAGACAAATCATCAAGTATTGAGAGATCCATATCAACAGTACCTGGTTTCAGTATTTCTGTCAATAGAAGGTCACAGGGACCTCCACATATCGGTGAACCACAAAGATCCAACAGTGTCCCTACTTCAGATTCAGCCTCATCGGTTAGCGATACACAAAAATGTTTACCCAATGGATCTTGTTCTCAATCCACTGAACTCGCTTTGGGTCTGATAAATTCTACAGCTTTTTCTTCTGGTCCTTCAGGGAATCTTTTTCCAGATTCTTACCTTAAAACACTTTCTCCTTATCTTACCTTTGAGGAGAAAATTAAAATGGGTTCCAAAGAACCCTTGGTGGAGGAAACTTCTGAAGGTAACAACAGACCAGCTATGGAGAATAATCATCTCACTGCTAATGGTTTTGGGCCTATAGAGACATTGGGACAAGATCCTATAGCAAACAGTTTCCAAAATGATCTCAGTGCAATGGCTGCAAATCAGCTAGGCAGTTCCGAGCTATCATTTTTGCAAGTAGATAGTAAAAAATTTCCAGAAGAGCAAGGAACTTTGAATGAAGATCCTGTGCCTTTAAAAGAAGAGTTTCCTCCATCGCCTTCTGATCACCAGAGCATTTTAGTGTCCTTATCATCCCGATGTGTTTGGAAGGGGACAGTTTGTGAGAGGTCGCATCTCTTTCGAATCAAATACTATGGTAGCTTTGATAAACCTCTTGGTCGGTTTTTACGAGACCATTTATTTGATCAGGTGAGTATTCTCTTTTTAACGTTTTCATATATCTCTCCTTGCACAAAACCGTGCATTACATTTTAAGACTGAGGTAGCCATCTTGTTTGTCAGAGTTACCAATGTCGTTCGTGTGGTATGCCATCAGAAGCGCATGTTCACTGCTATACTCATAGACAGGGCACCCTCACCATATCTGTTAAGAAGCTACAAGAAACTCTATTACGAGGGGAAAGGGAAGGAAAGATCTGGATGTGGCACAGATGCCTGCGGTGTCCAAGGACCAATGGTTTCCCTCCAGCTACTCGGAGAGTAGTGATGTCTGATGCTGCCTGGGGTTTATCTTTTGGGAAATTTTTGGAGCTCAGTTTTTCAAACCATGCAGCCGCAAGCAGGGTTGCAAGTTGTGGCCATTCTTTACATAGAGATTGTCTTCGCTTCTATGGGTAATCTGTTCATGTCTCAATTCCATGCGTATTTATCTAATTATATACTTTTTCTATGTGGTGAACATTATTAATGGCTGTTTCTCATATGGAAGAGTACAGTAGATATCATTTATGTGAGTTTTGATCAAGACAATTTTTGTATGCCACATTCTAGAACTAAGATCCAGTTGGTTGAATTGAAATTGACCCTCTTGGCTAATTTTGAACAAGTTGATTCGGTGAATCTTCAGAAAAATAAGATAAGTTTGATCGCACATTGTGCCCATTCAAGGATGTAGGCTGCTGACCCAGCTAATTCATAAATAAAAGAGTAAAATTCGATGAGTGCTATTCATCTATAGATACCCATCTCTCTCTCTCTCTCTCTACTCACTTTTTTACATGTGCAGATTTGGAAAAATGGTTGCTTGCTTTCGGTATGCATCGATTGATGTTCATTCTGTCTACCTTCCACCACCCAAACTAGACTTCAACTCTGAAAACCAGGACTGGATACAAAAAGAAACAAATGAGGTGCAATGATCTCAAGTTTGGAACTTTGAAGATTACATTTAAGTTCTATCGTTGCATCTGATGATTTAGTTCTGTGTTATGACAGGTGGTTGACCGGGCAGAGCTTCTATTTTCTGAAGTACTCAATGCTCTTTGCCTAATAGAGGAGAAAAGATCTGGTGCAGGGCCACTTAATAATGGCATGAAAAACCCTGAAACAAGGCGCAGAATTGCAGATCTGGAAGGACTGTTGCAAAAGGAGAAGGCAGAATTTGAGGTGAGGCCCTTTTTATGTAGGTCAAACTTTGCGGCCTTAATTTACAACTAGTTTCATGTCCTGGAAGTGTATGCCAAATTGCCAATGCATATATGTATAGACTATATGAATGAATGGGCATGAAAGCTGATGAGTCAGGTACTCTGTGAAAATTGTTAATCAAACTTATTCTCTTGATTGTGTGAACTAGTAAATAACTAAGATGAAGAAAATCACTGAACTGTGATTTTGTATTTTTTTTAGATTATATATTTATACTACTGACCATTTTTCTGTAAACCTTATGAAATATCTATTTTCTGTAACATGAGCCATGCAGACATCTTTTGATTGACAAGAAGTGCCCTTTTCCCATCTAGGAGTTGGTTCCTTTTTATTTTTGCATTTGATGTAATCCATGCAATGGATGGAAATTGGCAAATTTTAGTAAATGTACTGGAAATTTTATAATGAAAATATTAAATCATGGTAATGTCTATACTTGAATCAGAATGTTTGTTTGCTGCACTTCAAAATCTGGATTCTGACTTTTATGTTGACATCTTAGGAATCACTCCAAAAGACTTTGAACAAAGAAGCAAAAAAGGGCCAACCTGTTATTGACATTCTTGACATCAATCGACTGCGGAGGCAGTTACTTTTTCAATCCTATGTGTGGGACCATCGCCTGATTTATGCAGCCAGTTTAGACAAGAATAGCCTTCGGGACTATTTGAGCAGCTCAAGTCCAGAACATTTGGAGAAACCTCTTGTTAGTAATGATACGGTTACGGAAGTGAAGGTGGACAACAAGCCAGAGAAAGGCTTTCGAAGTTGTAACTCTCTTGTGGATGTAAATCTTAACAAAAGCCCTCAGCAGAGAGGAGGATATGGTAGTGACACTAACCAGTCTGATGCAGTTCATCAAGAAAAAGACATGGGTCAAGATCAATCCGACCCTTTAAAATCAGAAGTAAATGTTCGTAGGACCGTCTCTGATGGGCAGTTCCCTATCATGGCAAATTTGTCAGATACCCTTGATGCTGCATGGACGGGTGAAAATAACACCGGAATTGGAATAGCAAAGGATAATACCAGTACACTTCCTGATTTGGCCATGGCAGAAGCTTCAACCACACCTGCAGTTGTGGAGGGATTGGATTTGGTGAACCAAGGAGAAGAGCAAAATAGCACCAAGGTTGCCCTTAGTCTTTCACCTGCACTGTCGACCAAGAATTCTGATAATGTAGAAGACTCCGTAAGCTGGTTAGGGATGCCTTTCGTAAACTTCTACCGTTCATTGAACAAGAATTTTTTAGCTAGTGCTCAAAAGCTTGATACACTGAGTGAGTATAATCCAGTCTACATTTCTTCCTTTCGACAATTGGAACTTCAAGGCGGCTCCAGGCTTCTTCTTCCTGTGGGCGTTAATGATACTGTGATTCCTGTATATGATGATGAACCCACCAGTATAATATCTTATGCTCTACTATCACCTGAATATCATAAGCAAACTACAGATGAGGGTGAAAGGCCAAAAGATGCTTTGGATTTTGTGGCTTCCTTACCACATTCTGATTCAGTGAGTTCCCAGTCGCTCCAATCTGACGATGATGACGATAGCATTCTATCCATGTCTGTACCTCGTAGCTCCCTGGGTTTAGACCCACTCTCATATACAAAGGCATTGCATGCTAAAGTTTCTTTTGGAGATGATGGCCCACTTGGTAAGGTGAAGTATTCTGTGACTTGTTACTTCGCAATGCGTTTTGAAGCCTTAAGGAAGATTTGTTGTCCTTCTGAGCTCAATTTCGTAAGATCTCTTAGCCGTTGTAAAAAGTGGGGGGCCCAGGGTGGCAAGAGCAATGTCTTCTTTGCGAAAACCTTGGATGATCGATTTATCATTAAACAAGTCACCAAGACAGAGTTAGAGTCGTTTATAAAATTTGCTCCCGGATATTTCAAGTATCTATCTGAATCAATAAACTCAGGAAGTCCAACATGCTTGGCAAAGATTCTGGGGATCTATCAGGTACTTATTTGAGTGCTGAAAATGCTGGTCAGGGTAAATCATCATACTCATTTGTTAACCTGACAACTTGCCAAGTCTTGTCATGAATTGAAATGCTGGCAATCTTAATTCTGATTATTACCTTTATGAAGCATTGCCTTCTTTAGTATATAGATACATAGGTTTACTTTATGAGTATATGTAATGCTAGACCCAAACAAAAGAATTTCTCAGCAACCTGTTTGGTTATGCGTAGAAATTTGAATGGCCTCATTCCCATTTTGTTGAGCATGCAATGCATAATTCATCTTCTTGAAAGGGGCCGGCAGAGAATGTTGGAGCCCCATCATCATAACAGATGGAGAATCATTTTAGGAGTTCATGAAATCATATTATTTCAGATTTTCTATTACAAAGACTGCCATTCTTGATTTTCCCTATTCATTGTGATGGTTTTGTATGTTAGATGCTCTTTGCAAATTACATATAGGTTATTCAATTTGTATTGGACAACCAGAAGGATTGAGCTAATATTTAAGTTTTATTCACTTTTGTTTTAAATGGATTAAGAAATAAAATAATTTTGCATATATGCATGGTTTGTCATATATAGGTTGACCTACCTTTTTACTTTTGTGAATCAATTATATTATAGAGAATAAATACTTTAGAAAGGGCCTAAATAGGTTGAGTGGTGACCTGACATTTGGGTGTTCACTTTTTCTGGTCTCGAGTTTTTGTCAGTTAATCCAGCTATTAACACTTAAACAAGCTTGAAATAGGTAGCTGATATTTCAAATCTTATAGGCTTCAAATTGGTGTAAAAAATATAGTTAGCTGTGTCATACTTGGTAATGGTTTTAATGAAAATAGCTTTATTCTTTCTGTAAAGGACCTTTGCATTTGCCAGGTTTGAAGCTATATAACAATTGTTTTGGAACTCAATACAATAGACATTCCATATGTTGCGAACCTTAGTAAATTAGATCCTCTGGAGCAGTGGACCTTACTTTTTGTTTTGGCTTTATGTTGGAAGGTAACATCCAAGCATCTTAAAGGAGGGAAAGAATCAAAGATGGATGTTCTGGTTATGGAGAATCTTCTATTTGGAAGAAACGTGACACGGCTGTATGATCTTAAAGGATCTTCTCGATCGCGGTATAATCCTGATTGTAGTGGGAGCAACAAGGTCTTGCTGGATCAGAATCTGATTGAAGCAATGCCAACTTCTCCTATTTTTGTGGGAAACAAAGCAAAGCGATTGTTGGAAAGAGCTGTTTGGAATGACACCTCATTTCTAGCTGTAAGTTTTTTGAACTCTTTAGGATATGGGAAACTTGTTTGTCCCAGCCTTCCATTAGCCTATGTCCTTATCCATTTTAACTTGTTATTGTACTTTTGCTGATGCAGTCAATTGATGTAATGGATTACTCATTGCTGGTTGGGGTGGATGAAGAAAAGCATGAGTTAGTTCTTGGGATCATTGATTTCATGAGGCAGTATACATGGGACAAACATCTTGAAACATGGGTGAAGGCTTCAGGCATCCTTGGGGGCCCAAAAAATACATCACCAACTGTAATTTCACCCAAGCAATACAAGAAAAGGTTCAGGAAAGCAATGACTACATATTTTCTGATGGTCCCAGATCAATGGTCCCCTCCATCCATTATTCCAAGTAAATCCCAGTCCGACTTATGTGAAGAGAACACACAAGGTGGGACCTTGGTTGAATGATACTGAGTCTTTGTGCTTGCTTGTACATTTTATACATGTAATTCAGATACACTTCCCCACATGCTCCTTTTTCCTCTTTGATATAAGTTCCCCTTCCTATATTTCTATTCTTTTTGGATAGCGGTTTCATTTGTGTTTTTATCAAGAGAAAGTCATAATTATTTGTTAGAACATGCAGAAGAAGGCTGTGGAAGCCAGAAGATTTCTGTCAGGGGCATAATATTGGATGACCTCTTAATGAAATCTTTGTACAAAATATGTATTTAGCATTGCAATGTGTATACATATGTCATCTTAAAATTTTGATGTTAATTCACTCTCTCTCTCTCTCTCTCTTGTGTGTTTGTTTGGGGTTTTTTCTCCCTTGCTGCCTTGCATCTTCTTCTTTTTTCTTTTTTCTTTTTTTTTTTTTCTTTTTTGGTAGTAATTCTAGATATTGGACATTTACGATCTGCACAATACACATTTCAAAAGTTTGCAATAAACACCTTAATTAGAGATTAATTTATGATATCCATCCACCGCCCAAATTAGTATCTAAATTGACAAAATAGGCCTAAATTATGATGCTGATGGTAGAATATTTGTACTTAAGGGTGCACAATTCAAATGACCCCATATTTAAGGGTTGATAGCTACCCGTTAATCTGTTAATATAGACCCCGATTTAGATGATGGGGTTGCAGAATTATATAGTTTAGGATATACATTGTAAATACTTTCATAGTTTAACGTGAAGGAAAATGATCTTCTTCATATTTCATTTGATATTGATCTATTTCATAGCTCAAATTAAATATACAAATCTAAAATTGTATCCAATATAACGTTTTTTAAATTTTTTTGTAATGTGACATTATATACATTGTTAGATCTTGGAAATAAAATTTTAACTATGAAATAAACTCGAAATGGAGAAGATCCTGTTCTGAAATATACTTCTATTGGTTAGGCTAATCTTTTGACAATGGAAAACCTCATTTCTAACACCCCAAGATGGTTAAAGGCTTCGTAAGGACCATAACTAAGAGCATTCCCAACCCATTTGGGTTTCATTCTCTATTTTACAACTCTAAAAAGCATCTTTTCTATTTTACAACTCATTTTTACATAACACCTCCCATCTCATTCTCTACTTTACAAAATATCTTATTAAAATAATATTATAATTTTTTTAAAAAAACCATTTTTTATTAAAACCATTTTCTACCCGTACCCATCCCCACCGGCACTACCCGTAACCATCCCCTCCCAAACCCAACCCAGCAACCCACGCCCAAACCCAACCCACGCCGGCGG
>BKZX01030144.1:477924-518442 GCA_014362285.1 Fagus crenata | reverse complement strand
CACGCCCAAACCCAAACCCACGCCGGCGGCAAACCCAACCCAGCAACTCCGATCGCTCTTCATCATCTCCACCGTCCGATGATGAGTCCACAATTTTCAGATTCTTCGAGTGAGAGAGAGGAGGTTGCTGCCGTGACAGAGGAGAAGAGAAAAAGCAGTTCGGGCGGGGAGAGAGAAAAGTGGAGAGAGAAGACTGAAGATATATTATTTTAATAAATACACAACGCTACAGTAACGTGTATTTTTACACGTTACTGTAGCATTGTGTAAAATGAATCTCTATTTTACATGTCCAGCTGGGATGCGTTTTTAAGCATTTTTAACTACAGTAGCATCTATTTTAACAAAAAATCCCAATTTACAACTCCGCTGGGAATGCTCTAAGAGCTTGCAACAAAAGTGGTTTTGTCCTCTATAAGAATGAGGGAGGTAAAGGGTGTGGTTAAAACTCAAAACTTGTAGTTCAGGACCTGCTAGGTGCCATTGTAAGTTACTAATCACACCCAAAAAAAAAAAAAGGTGAATTTCTTGATTTAACATACTGGTTGTGTTCACATAGGGACAAATCTAGACAAGCTGGTAATTTATGGTCTTTGAAATACAGCACTAGTTTGATTTCATTTATGGCACTGAAAGACTGTTTTGTTCTTTTGTATGATATGAACTGAGCTCATTATGTTTTTCATAGCAATCAACACCTGCAAATTTATTCTAATGCACTTACTCCATGATTAATCTTAAGGTTTCATATATTAGCCACAGATTTAATGAAGGTTATGATCATAATGGAGATACCCATTAATCATTGTGCTGGTAATGAATTGGCTAGCACATACTTAGGTTCATGATTTGTAGAGGCTAGATCTCTGGTTTGACTATCCTCTTGTTTTTGCTCTGTGAACTTCCTTTTTGAACAAAAATTATCATCACAAAATGAATGTCTTAAATGTTTGAACTTGCACAATATGTGTATTTAGTCTTTGGATAGGATGTATGGCAATGAGTTTATTTTTTTCAAAGAATGTGGACTACAACAACAACAAGCCTTAGTCTAAAAATTTTGGGGTCTGTTATGAATCCTCAACAAGCTAGTTAGAGTCGGTCACATATGCAGGAAGAAGAACACCAAAGGAACAAGGCATTTTCTGTTACTCATGGAAAAAGAATGTGCTTCAAAAATAAAACAAGTGCATTTATGCCTTCTATTCACATTCTATGACTGATGTATATGCCTTCTCATACATACTAGAGCAGTTATGGAGAAACCTATTTAACTGACAAAAGTTGGGAATTGATTAGCAAAACGAGTTAAAGCCATTGCAATTGATGTCCTTCTGCACAGCAACACTTTCATCAACATGGTTCAATCCATTGCCTTTAACAATTTGAAACCCACTTTGTTGAAGAAGAAGATCAATGATCTCAACGTCTCTAACCTCGGGCAAAATCAATAATCAGACAGGTTTCAACAATTTCAATTTGGTATATTATGCTACTTTTGTGTGTGTTAGGATTATCTACCTTGGATGACAAGTTGTTCTTGGAATTTGTTGTTGAAAGCGAGGGCCTTCTTCATCATCATAGCCTTCGCAGATTATTTCCCCACTATCATCTCTATAGCAGATTATGCCATTAGACTTATCCTCAAAAACCTGTAACAAAACCATTCATACATAGTTTCAGACATCAACCAATTGAAAAAAAAAAAGTATGTGACTAAAGTTGATCCAACTGGGGTCTTGTTCTATAGAAAAGTTTGTTGGTATAATTATGTTTTCAATGACAAGATGAACAAGAAAGAAAAGGATGTATGCATAGGATTATAGGAATAACCAAAAAGTAAAAAGAAAAAAGAAAAAAGGATATTGTTGACCTTGTTTTTAATGGAACATTTGATCTGGAGTCTAGGTGTTTTCCTGACTGGAACTTGAGTTTGTTTGAGCATGAAGGATTTATTGATAGGCTTTAAGATTAGACCAGATTTCAGAATTGGGATTTGAATGGAAGATGAGCATGTTACAGCCATTGATCTTGTGCACCAAGAAGAGGAGGCAGAAGAAAGAACTTTGTTAATGATGATGGGGTTGTGGTTTTGTTAGGAAATAGGAATAGAATAAAGTTTTGGTCATGAGTATTGCAAACTTACAAGGTTTTTTTATTCTTCTATATTTTTGGTAAGCATAAGTTCTATATATTGAGACATATATAAAATTCAATTATTGATAGGTAATGTCTTATCATGGTGGATTATTCGGTTAAATATAGCTAGCTGGGTCCCATTTTGCTTATCTTCTACCTGTTGTTGCCGGTGAATCCCAAGTCATACTGTTGGTTGATATTGCCATTTTTGTCCGAATTAGCTGTTGGTGGATCTCTATTCAGAATTTCACAACAAAGCAAGTGACTCTGCTTTGTTAATGAGCAAAGTTACAAAGCTACGGTCACAACAAAAGATCACAACATTGCACCATGTGTATTCTAGCGGCTAATTCATTAGCCGTTACCTGCAATTTTATGCGGCCCTTTAATGTCATACTACTAACCAATTATATTGCATTGCTTGCTAAGTTAAAAGACTTTGTGGGTACTTTAATTATGTAAGCTTTGTACTTTAATTGTGTTCAACAAGATATGACCACTTGAAGAAATAAATGTTCTCATTCTCACATTTCTTTGTTTTATCTTAATATTTCTTTTTATTTTACACCATGCTTGTATTTTTTCTGTTGGGTGTTTACCTATTTTCTCCTAAGAAAGATTGATAGGCTCCTTGGAAACATCGGATAAATTTAGAGCAACACTAACTTGCCAAGAGATGAGGAAGGTCTAGTGTATCTTAGATAAGATTGACATGTCTTGGCTTCTTTTTTTATTATTTATAAAAGTTAGAATTATGATTAAATAATTAAATTCATCATTTCTTATGAAGTACTTTATAGCATAATAAATGATCTTGAGTTTCTAATCATGTTTCCACTCTACCTCTAAATTAAAAATCTCACATGTTGAGCACCAATTTAAGTTTTTAAGACAATGCAATTTAAAAGGGAATATCATATGATATCATGGATGATAAATTGATACTTTAAATTTATTAATATGACTCACAATTGTTACAATTCGTTGGTTGCGTGTCAACTAAACTTTTTCAATATCATTAATATGTGCCTAACTTTTACTTATCCATCAATCAGTTTCAATTGCTTATCTCTCTCGCTCTCTCAATTTGGTTTCAAGTCCATGTTGGACTTGGGAGTTGGGACTACCTCACCATTTGCAGAATTGCTTCTTTTTTCCACATAATTGTTAAGAATCGGAAAGCTTTTTCATTAGGTGGAATATTTGAAACTTTTTTTGGGAGAATTCATGTAAACTTATCTGAAATGTCCACTAAAAAAAGTTAATTTTGGATGCTTTTTGTTGTCTGGTATAAATAAAGCCAACATGAGGGGGATCTTACAAGATTTATGGTATTATTTCTGCTTAATGAGTCCAGAGGATATGTTTCCACATGCATTCTGTCATATGTCACTTTTCTTCTCAACGAATAATGGGTTGTGAAATTACTTAACTTTGTATAAGTTATTGTATAATGTAATTTAGAATATTTAAGTTCCGAAGCAGCATAGGTGCGATGGTACAGTTTCAATGCATTAAATTTTCATCCTGCTAAAATAATATTTTAGACTACTATTATAACAAATATGGATAAGCATTTGATTTTTTATTCACAATTCTAAAATTTTAAACAAAAGTCGTACCAATTAAAAGAATGTTAGTATTAATTTTCTTTTCTTGCTTGGTGATGACCAAATGCCAGGCAGAACTAGATTATTTTAAGAGGCCAGCTATTGTCATCAAATTTGAGACACACCAATCAATTGCACTTTCTTATATGAAAGGCAGCATTCCATGGTAAGGCTTTAAGCTTTGTTATACTTTCAAGTTATCACTTTATTTCTCAATAAAAGTTATCACTTGAATAAGTAATCAATTTCTTTATCAAAAAGAAATAAGTAAGCGCTGCTTTCTCTCTCTCTCTCTCTGTCTCTATCTATCTATTAGGAGTGAAAGCAATGGGGGCATTTAGTTTAGGGTTGATTAATGTAGCGTGATAAAACTTCCAAACTCTATTTTGGATTATTTAAATTCTCTCTAGGTTGATTAATATGCATACTCTAGATAAATTATAAAATCTCGATTTATTTTTGGACATTAGTGCTACATAATATAGGATTTAATTTTCTTCTTCTTCTTCTTCTTTTTAGTAAATTAAATAATAGAAGATAGTTTTCTCTCATTATCAAAACTTCCAATCACAATAGAAAATAGGTCTCCCCCATCTTGATAAAAACAACACTTGACATCACCATGTCTCTTATATGATCATATACCTAAAAGATAAGAAAAAAAATTTGATGGAAGACCATAATATTCTGGGCCATGATTTTGTATTCAACTATATGAGCCCAACTATCATTTATTCCAATGTTGGAGCAAAGAAAGTCTGCATAGTATGATCCATAAATTAGCTTCTTGGGCGCTTTCTATACAGTCCATGTTCCTGGGCCTGTGCCATTACTCATTAGACTCCCCCACAAGCAAAATCCTATGATATGGACATGCATCCTAATATCCTAGAGTAGTACTTCCTTTTTTTTTTTTTTTATAAGAACTAGAGTAGTACTTCCTAGTTCTTACCACGCTATATTTTTTAGGGTAGACAACCAGACTCCAATAGTATCACATGACTTAGATAAATAGGGTAAGCTAGGGAAAACAGAATCCCATGTTATTTTCAATACTTTTCCCCTCTTAAATTTGTTTTTAAAAAATACAACTAGAAACGTATTGTATTTACCAATTTCTGAAATAATTTTCAAGATGGGTTTTTAACTTTGTTCTCAGCATTATAGATTTAGGAACAGAATCATAACTAAACAAGCAAACATGTCCTTAACATCGTAACTATGAAGTTCTTGCAAGTTAGAATCTACCTAACCTAGTTAAGCTCTAAATTGGCAAATTCCCACTCAAGTTTTGATTTTATTAATTTATTATTATACTTTGGCTAATACATCCAAACACATAGTTTAATACGACCAGTTTTGTGTGGCATGGAAGCAAAAAGACAGACAAAAGTGGTGCCGACCTAGAGTGTAACACAATGAGAGCCTGTAAACTGTGTTGTACACAGTAAAAGAGGGGGATCAAAGCCAATAAGAAGCTTCCCAAAAAGAATACAAAAGAATGAAATTGATTGTTTTATCAAATTGTATTATCTCAATCAGGACTCATGAGTACTTTTTTCCTCCTCCCAAAGCCCTCCCACTCTTCATTTAATGGAGTACTCTTTCGTCCCCTTCCTCATCCACATCTCCTTCATTGAGAGTAGGACTATCCCAGGACTAAATGTCACTTTAGTTTTGATATTGAAGATAGCTGAGTGGCTGGCTTGGCTGGCTTATTATCCCATGTGAGTCATTTGATAATATAGATATTGAGTCAATGCTTTTTCCTTGTTCAGCTATACTGTTCAACTGCCTCCTCATCAGTCACTTTTCTCATGACACATTGTTTTATATCAAACTGTTGCAGATAGGCATGCCACTTGCTCAACATACAATTACAAGATACTACTTCACAAGAGATTCCTTAAGCTCCATATCACCAATCCCACTAACCTCAATCCCATGCCCATGGATCACACAAGCCCAAAATACTTTCAAGCTCAATCTATGTTTGCATCAAACGGGGTAAAGATACCACATTTATTATTAGTATTAGTATTTGTTTCTCTTGTTTCCATGTTCCAATGTGTTTCAATAGTCATGTATTGTTTTTATGTTCTTGATTCAGGAACCTCCATTAGAGGGCAACTCTAGCTTCTACGGGAAAAGCAATGACAACCCATTTGTAGACACTTTCCCTGACCCACTTTGCAAGCTTAATCTCAAAGAGACTTCAGATTTTGTCAAGTCATTTCCAATGGCAAACAACATCACAGAAGGCAGAGGTTTTCTTGAGGTTTCAGCTCAGAGGAGAAGAGAGCAAAGGAGAGTAGAGGCTCCTCCAACTCCTGGTAGACCAGTTTTCAGCTTCAGTACTGTTGGGAATCATTCAAGGAAAAGCTTTCCTTCAAAGTGGGATGATGCTGAGAAGTGGCTCATGAGTACCTCTTGCCATGACTCTCCTGCTCATCCCATAAAGCCATCATCAGAGTCCTCAAAGTTCACTAAACAATGTGATAACTTTAAGCAACAAGTGGAGGTCTTTGCTGAGAAATCAAGGGTCACTGAAGAAAAGGTCTCAAAAGTTGTTTCAAGTTTTCAAGGGTCTGAATCTTTGGACCATCATAACTCAGTCAGAGCTTCCAATGGGTCCTCAGCCTCCACAGAGGTACTTCTAAAAGGTAAGGATCTCCATTTCAACTATAAAGGAGCCAATATCATGATATCCCTCTTTTTCCCTCAAGTCCTCTAAAAGCTTAATAAAGTCGTGAACTTTTGCTTTACTATTTGATTATATTAACTGTTTGGTACACAATCCAGTGGCTTTCCTAGCTGCATAAAGGTTTATCAAACAATGTAGGAGATGGTTTCAACTTAGCATGTATTTGGTTGCCAATAAAACTTGAATTAAGTTGTTGAATATCCAGATTATGTATAGGAATCTAAGTTTGTTATAAATGAAGAACACCCATTTGAAATTTGTTAATGCAGATAAGTTTACAGACGACATAGAAGCCATTTTGCCCAACTTTAGATACTCAGAGCCAACCAAAGAAGGGTTCTTATTCAAAAACTCAGCTGGTGCAACTATGCAAGATGCCTGTACAGATGTGGTTCATGAGGTCCATCACAGGGATTTTGGGACAGAAATGACTCCACTTGGAAGTTGTACTACTTCTAGGTGCCACACACCATTCAAAAACTCATCGCCTGCACGCCATAACACGCCGGCAAATAGGTCAGGACCATTGACCCTGGAGAACTCCAGCAGCAGCACCAACAGCACCATTGACATTTCCCAGCTGCAAGAGTGCCATTTAGCTAAGCTACAACTTGGGAATCAATATGATTCCGTCACGTCGAATTGGAGCTCAAGGGAAGAAGAGGAAGAGCAAGTATCAAAGAGCCTAAGGCATTTTGAAGAAGATAACGGGTGCCGGAAAAGTGTTTCAGATTCCAGAGCTGCTGCATGGGAAGAAGAGGAAAAGACTAAGTGCTGTCTAAGGTAATTGGTTTTAATTTGTAAAGTTGCAACATTTTCTTGTGTTATGCAGCATCTTGGTACCAATTTTGATTTGGGTTTACAGGTATCAAAGAGAAGAAGCAAAGATTCAAGCTTGGGTCAACCTGCAAAATGCGAAAGCAGAAGCTCAATCAAGAAAGCTTGAGGTACTTTCTCACGCTTTTTTGTTTATTTGTTCTTTCCTTTTTCGTTTTTAACATGTTGTAACTTCCTATTCCAGCAGGTTTGTATCTTTATCTTTATGGCCAACATGATTTTTGAATTATAAATCCAAGCATTATAAATATGAAATTTATACTTCAACCAATGCACTTGGCTCTAAATTTTCCTTTGCAATAGTTTTACATGTTTGCTTCTAGCATAGAAAAAAAGTTGAACTAGAAACTCAAACTTTTGCGGAAAATGTCCATAGATACAAAACTCTCATTTAAGTTGTAATTTGACATAGTAGAGGATAACTCAAACATTTGGTTTGATATTTTAGAACCAAATGTGATCTTAGTTTATCAATTCACTCATGCATATCTGTCAAGTGGCTAAATAATGTTGACTATAGTTAGAAGGCTTTGTCAGACTTATTTTATGAATTACTTCTCGAGCCACCCGCTGCTATTGGACACAACTCTACCATTTTCTTGACCGGACCACCTCAGTTTGAGTGTGTTGTCCAATTCAATATAGTTTAATATATGCTTCACTAAGTAGAAAAGCTAGGAGTCATCATGTCCACATTTACACTTGTAAGCCCATGTGAAGATCTAACTTTAAGAAATTCGTGGGGAATTGGAATATTTACTTGAGTTGGGGTATGGTATTCATGCTTGGAGCTTAGTTTTTTGGTCAAGTTTAATATAATAATACATTCAAAAAAGGCGGCATTGTTTGCCGCTTTATTTTTTTTTAGCTTCTTGTCCTTATCTTTCAGAATCAGAAAACCAATGTACGAGTGCAAGAGATTACAGTATTACGGGTGGAGCACAAAGAATGCCAGCTAATAACTATATCATATTACATATCAATTAGATCATACTTTGGATATAATGTGTGAACCCCCCATTGGCATTGGCTTTGGAGGTTATGCATGTTTTGACTTGCTATATTATGCCTGAATTTTACTTCTGAAGTCACTGGAAGATTATCGTTTAGTCATCTAAGTAGAGTTTGAAATGACTGTTTAGGTGAAAATACAAAGGATGAAATCAAACATGGAAGAGAAGTTGATGAAAAGAATGGCAATTGTTCATAGAAAAGCTGAAGAATGGAGAGCAGCAGCTCAGCAGCAACACTCGGAGCAAATACAGAAGGCCGGTGAACAAGCACGGAAGATAATAAGCCGGCATAACTCATATTTAACTGGCCACAGCTCATGTGGTTGCTTCCCTTGCAATAACCATTATTGACCATGAAATAAGAAGAAAAAAAAGACAAATTCTCCATTGTGCATTTCTAGTCTCCTAATGAAAAGAAAGGCTACTAGTTGAGTAGAATGCATTCACTTTGTTTTCCTTTTCTTTAGCAGTAGTGGGATTTGCCATCCTAGGCTAAAGTGTGGATTTTCACTTTGCTTTCATCCAAGTTTTGGCTAAAGAAGTAACTAGAATCATATACCCAACTAATATTTCATAGACCATGCTCTTAAATAATCTGAAGCCTGCAAAGATACCATGTGAAGGTAGTTTTTTCCTGTGCTAGTAGATATGGTGGCCCTTGAGTTTTCAAATTTTCTATCCAACCCAAAGTTTGGACCTTAAAATCAATATTTCTATGTATGTTGGTTTACTACTCAATGATGAGTCCGAAAGGCCTTGTCTTGATGAGATTCCACATACAAATAACAGAAGAACAAAAGATAACAAACGTGCAGCCTATTCCTATATATCACATGTGGCTTATTAACATGTTCATTTCATCTACACTAGGATACAAAGACTGTCGGGTTGAGACTTGAGAGAGAGATCTGGGAAATCTCAGTTTAGAATCAGCATATCAACAATCACTCCAAATACGTACACAGAAGACCAGAGCTTCGCAAATGTTCTAATCCTTTGGTGTTCCATAGGTCAGTAGTAGTCCCATATTTATTTGACATTTCAAAACAAACAAAAAACTAAACTGGCATCGATGTGTCTTTAGCTCCCCTCCACTCATTTAAATCAAGTGCAACACAACCACCTGCCTCTTAGCTTTTAAGGCAACACATGTGGTAAGAAAAGAAAAGGACAATAGTACATTTCTCACATAGTGTTCCACATGACCAATAACACCTTTAAAACCTCTAATGTTAATGTAGCACTTCTTGGGCGCCTATGATCCATGTGCCAACTAAATTAATTCACTCTCTCTATTCCTTATCAGCTACACTGGTACATCATATTTAGAAATAGATAACAAGTTCCAAAACTATTTTTTGTAGTTACAAAATGAAAAGAAATGACAATACATGACAAAAGGTTACGTATTGCTGACTGCAATATCCCATCCTCTTGCTGACATCTACTAGACATTCAAATTCAAAAATCCTATGCCCCACCCAAAAAATAAAATAAAAAAAAAAGTTCTACAATCCGAGAACCCTCACAAAGGCCAATTATTGGTTCTAACTTCTAGTCTTGTGCTTGGATGGAAAAGTATTGTGCATTATAATTTTAAATAGGGGGTTACTGAATATGGGGGCTTCAGTGCCAAATTCAACTCGGCAGCTATACACAATTATGTGCTTTGCAAGCTTAATACTAGGCAATTGATACCCTGAGCCTCAAGAAAAATGTAAAAAAAAAGTAAGAAACTCCACAATGATAATAATACAACAAAAAAAATCAAAAAGAACTTGCTTGGTTAATAAAATATAAAATAAAAGAAGATCCCTTCGCATCTTCTACACTCAATTATGCTACCTAAGTAGCAAAAATCAAGCAACAAAATATTATCCTCCTGAAGAAAGTATTACAATATCCTCTCCAAAAAAGTATTAAAAACAAGGTCCATGTATATATCAAAATGGGTACACCTTATTGTGAATTATCCAAAAGGGCATGAATGGCAAAAACCCTCAGTCACGGAATTCATCCATAAATCGTTTGTGGAAGTCTGTTAGCCGGGAGACAATGGCAGGAATCTTGTCCTCTTGGGGTAGTATTGTACACCTAAAATGCCAGGTGCCAGGAACCTTTTCACAAAGCATCATAATACAAACATCAGTCAAAACTCAACAACACAAACAAACAAAAAATGCAATACAAGGGGGGTATCACACCAAACAATATTAAAGGGAACAGAACAAGTGAGAATCCGTGCACCAAAAACGTCTACAATTTGATAATCAATAAATCTAGAGACAATTTTTCAAAACAATTTTCTACAACAATTGTTAGTGATTGGTATATAATAAACATATTAGTGATAAGTACATGTGAAAGTGATGTTGTAATAACTACTTGTCATCTTAGCTATCTATCTCTAACAATAAAAGATCGAGCACAATACTCTTTGATAATTCTGTTAAGGATTTTCTCATAATTAGTCAATTCAATTAGATGGTCATACAAACCATTTTTTTTCACCCCTTCCCTTTCAGGACTATAATTATCCTCTTTCTCACACTCATAATTCTAATGATACTTCGATGCTTACGCCAATGCCACAGTACTAAACAACATGAAGAAATAGCATCTGAATGATTGGCATGCGGCTGGGGTTCAATTTTCATCACTCATCAGCAGTTATGTACCACACTAACCCAGAATTTAATAACACTAACCTGTCCAAAGCCAGAACCAGGAACAACAACGATTCCTGTCTCATTAAGGAGGCGGCGACAATAGAATGCATCTGGGACCGTTTTTACAGACTCTGCTGCTTTAATCGCCTTTTGGGGCAAGTCAACACGGGGAAAGAGGTACATTGCCCCTTCAGCTTTGTTGCATGATACTCCCTCTAAATTGTTAAGTGCGTCTTCCAGTGCCTGTTTAATTAATAAATAACATAAGATAATAGAAAGAGCATATTTAGTTATAGTCTCCCCACAAAAGTGTGTTTGACACTAAGCATTCTGATGGTTGGGAATCTCTGCATTCAAGACCACATGAAAAAAAAAGATAGAAAGTTATTGGATTATTAGGAATTCACATAGGCTACTGTTCTTCTCCTTTCTCAGCACCAAGCACAAATTTCCAGGTGACAGTGGATAATACATCAGTGTTTGCTAACTAAACTTTGTGTTCTCTGTCCCTTTAATTTGTCCCATAGAATAAATTTAGTTCAGTTAACCAACCTTTGCACGCCGTTTCAGTGATGATAGAATTCCCTCTTTCTCCGCACAGTACGAATCATATGACTCATCACCGACCTGCATACATCCATTCAATTTCAGTTCTAGAAAATAAATAACGAATGCAATTGATATCATACTAGAAAATTCAATTAGATAATCCAAATTTTCAGCTGGTGGACTTCAATAGCAACTCATTTCCACATGCCCATTCCCTATGGCAATGTGATTATGTACTCTTCTAACCCAATATTGACTACTTCAAAGGCCAAAATACCCAGAAAACTTAAACAGTCAGTCATGGTTGAATCAATTCTAATTTAAAAGGCTTGGACTTTCACAGCTGATGGTCAAGAGCCACTGCTATCAAGTTAGAACTTTCTTCCGTGGTTTGACACTATCCTCAGAAGAAGCTATTTCAAGCTTGCTAAACTTAAGACTGTCTAATCCTAAACCCATAAGCAGAAAGAAAAGTAGATGAAGAGAACAAAAAGACACAAAGAAGTAAACAAAGGAAACACTAATTTAAAGAGGCAAAAACATTAACCTTGGGTGGGCTCATGACAAGGCTTGCAAGAATTTGACCAGAGATATTAGAACAAAGATTTACAGATGCCATTTTGTATATTTGTTCCCTTACGTCAGGGCTAAATCCAGTGATCTCCATGTAACCTCCTCTTTTTCCGCACTCCCCATGGTAGCCTGAAGGAAGCAGAAAAGAACATGCTTGTTAGATCTGAATTTGATGATTTGCAGAAGCTCTTTTCACTTATTATCTTGATCAATTTAATTGATAAATATAACTTACCTTTAGAGACTGACTGAAAAGATACTAGGGAGATATCCTCCACACCCATAGATCGAGAAATCTTCTTGAACGAGTGGAACGTTTTCTCAGGAACATAAACGTTTTCCTGATATACCTGTATAAAGTTCATTGGACATCAGCTGTTGCTTCAACAGAGTAAATCACATTCAGATTTATTTAGCAGGGCTCCAACTAAGAACAGAGAGTCAATAAAGAGTTCATTCTAAACCAAACAAACATAATCAAATTTAGTTCCTTAAAAGTACTCAAATCTCTATTTAATACTAGAGTTGCATGATGTATCTACATCTTAAGTTACTAAGAATGATTTACCAACCTCATCTGCCAGTAAAACAAGACCTTCTTTCCTGCAGAACTCCACAATGTCACGCTGGTTCTTCTCGGCAAGAACCTGCAGGCATGACAGAAAAATCATATCATATAACAGGGCCAAAAGCAGACACTTCAGCGAAGCATTCGCTTTTACATGAAATTTAGTTACTTTTCTAGTCAAATCTCTACTTCAAACCTACTTATAGCGCACCTGCCCTGTAGGGTTGCCTGGATTTATAACAACCAAGGCCCTAACTGTGATGCCCTGAGCCTTGGCAGCCTCCAATTGCTTCTTAAGCTCAGAAATTTCCAATCCCCACCCTGTTGCTTCATCGAGATAGTAAGGAACCTGAAATGACCATACTTCAACATTGAATGAAAATTCATAAAAGAATAAATCAATTTTCAATTTTTCAACTTCCAAGCTACTAAAATCAGGTCAATGTTAAATCTATGCTTAAAAAAAAAACAAAAACATATACATTCACTTAGCAGTTGAATACAACCAATCTTGAGCTTCTGAATAAAGCGCTTCAAATTTGAAGCTTACCAATGCGCCACCATGGAGAGTAATTGAAGCAGAGTATAAAGGGTACTGAGGAATGGGACAAAGAATTCCATCCTTTTCTGAACTTATCAGTAATTGCATCATCATATGGACCTGGTAAGAGAGAAGACACAATCTGTTATAAATGTATCAATTGGAAATGGAAAATTTTGAAATTTATTGAAACAATAAAGAAAGTGAAGTCGAAATTTACCGCTGGGCTTGCACCATCTGTCAAGAAAATATCATTTGGATCAGCAGGAAAACCATCACGAGCTTCAATACCAGCAGCAATTGTATCACGTAATCCTTTGATACCCTAACGCAAAGGAACAAAATAACAGTCATATGACATCAAAACATGGACCATGAATATAGGATCAACTTATTGTCCTAAAATTCTCTAGGGTGGACAGTGTGATCAGTACCTGACTGTGACTATAAGCACCAGTTGCTCTTCCAGGTATTTGATCCAGAATCTGCCAGGCTCGCTCTATGGCATCCGCACTACAAAAAGGTCACGAGGAACTGTAAATGGCAGAAATTAATTACCAAAGAAAGTCTAGAAATTGGCACATGAAGGTTCCTGCTAGAAAAATATGGATATTCCATCTTCCCACTGGCAGAGTCAACATGGAATACCATTGTCGAAAATCACAACAGAATGGATAAATAACAATCGGTATTAGAGAAGCTGCTCTAAAATTCAAAAAGAAATGCAGACAACTCATACATTGAAACAGAATCATGCTTCTAGGAAACAAAACTGAGTAGGTGGGGGTTTACTTGCATGGTGTTTAAGGACATACAAGTAACGAACAATTTTTTATGATGAGTTTCTAAGCTAGCCACAAAATTACTAGCATTTAAAATCTGTAAAAGTAAGCCACAAAGTGCATCATCACTCATCAGTTGTCTTCTTCATTTGCTGTAGACACACTCAGAGAAGAAGTTCATAGGCTCGATACATGACAGTTGAATAAATCAAGAAATGGTCACGGTGATACATCCAATTACAGCACTCAGATCTTTAGTAAAAGATATAGCAAGTATAAACCATCCTAGAATAAGCTAAATAGCATAAAATAGCTTTGAATTCTCAATACCTGAACAAACCCTGTGTTTCGCTTTTGTCCAAAATGGATGGATGGTCGCACAAGGCAAGAACCTAAAACAGGGATGATTTAGGCATGTAAGTTTACTTAGTTGTACTAATGCTAGTGCTTCCTACCACATAGTTACAGTAGACCAACCTCTCTGAAAAAAGTTATTGGCTGCTGACCAAGAGACTGAGGATTTCCTATGTTGCAGTAAAGTATCTGCATAAGATATAAGAAAGTCAGTACCCCAAGTACAATAACTGCCTTAAGAATCATACATTGGCACATCAAATCATGAAGGCATAAATTTATGAGGAGCTTGTGGCTACAGTGAATCTAGCAGGAAGTTGTTTTTTTTTTTTTTTTGTCTAATAAAAAACAAATATGCATCTTTTAGATATTGCTTCATTAATCTTCAAAAAGAATCACAATTTGCTCCCAGAAGAAATAAAACCCGTTTCCTTTTCAATATTGTTCCTTCTAGATGTTCCTACCAAATTTCAAATAGCATCCCAATGTTTAGGTATTTCCAAGTTTGTTAAAGTTCCAAAGATAAATTCTGAATTTTAAATCTTTTTTCTTCAATTATAGCAGTAAGAACTTTTTTTTTTATAAGTAAGCAGTAAGAACTTTAGCTGCAATCAATCACTACCTAGAGGTAACAAGACAAAACAAATGTGTGAAGCATTGCAAAGGTATTACAGCAAGGAAAAACAAGCTGACGTCTGTCAGGGTAATCTGTAATAAGCAAAGATATGTCCATCCAAATGATATGTTAAAGACAAGAAACATACCTCATCAAAGGGATGAGAGCCTGGTTTAACCTGTAACTCTTGTTGTAACCTCTGTGACAGAAGGACACACAAAGGATTATCAGTTAAACAGAAAAACAAAAAAGATCAGTAAAATCAAGCTCGTCATAAAAAAACTTGCATTGTTGTTTCAAAAAAAAATAAGTCTGAGGTAGTTGTAAGCAATATGGCAAGTCATATCACCTGGGCAAGGGTGACAATCTCCCCACGGACAGCATACTCACATTTGAGAACCTGGGAAAAGAGACAATGAGTAGTGAATAATCGTACCCAGCAGAGCACATGTTTTCACTACTAGTATGAGAAAACTTCTAACTTAGGCAATCTTATTGCTTTTTTCCCCCTCACTTTTCCTTTGATATTTTTGAGACTTTAACCTGTAGACAATGATTTGTTTTTATAATTATAGTATCTTATATACTCATGTGTACAAGTGATGCCATTTTTCGTGTTTTCTAGTAAATCATCTTAAATATTAGAAAAAAAAAAAAAAAGAATTTAACTAGTGAGGATAACAAGAATAGAGGACCTCTTATTCACTCATCAATCACTACTTTCTATTCTAAACCTATTGTTCTTTTGGATAAAGGAATTTAATGAGAAGGTGGATTTCAATCTTTAATTTAAATGACTTGAATGTAGTATGAATTACATACTTTATTCTTATTGACGAAATTTATAGGGGGATTTGAACTTGGTTAATATGTGGATTTAAAATAACTAGGTGTAAGATGTTATTTCAAAACCATAATATCACAACTGTTTTTGTATAAGCAAGATCTTTAAAGCTCACATCATCATGTGTTATATCAAGCAATTATTCAAACCCCTTAATTTGAAATTTTCAAATCCAAATGCAATCCTATGAAATTGGTGAAGTCAAAAAAAAAAATAAAAAAATTAAGAGATGGTACTTTTATATGTAGTTGACTCTCAAGTAATCCTTTTATTCTCAGCTATCGTTGCAAAAGGCTCCTGGACAAGTCCAAGAGTCGTTTAATATGTACTAAAATTTGTCAGAAGCTTTGTAACCAGTAAAAATCCATCAAATACGCTGGATGATTGAACTTGTCACAAATCAGCGAGTCAAATTTATATTAAAAACAAATTAAAACTTGAGCAATATTGACGAAGTTAGTTTAGTAATGAAGGATAAGCATTACAAGACCCCAAAATTTTATATTACTCATATTTTCCAATATTCTAGTCAAATAATAGAATAAGCCTTAGAAGGACATTGGTGCAAAATACAATATAATCACAAGAAAACAAGACTAACAAATTAAGAGAAAGCGATGCCCCTATAGATGAAGAAAGTAAAGCAAATAAACCAACAAAACAAGCTGCGCAAAAAACTAAAGCTTTTAAAAAACAAACTCATTGACATATCCGAATCCATGAAAGCACAAGGTCAGAATTAAGAGATCAAACATACCACTTATCCATCAAGATCAAGCAAACCCAGAAGCAAAAACACAAAAAACAAATAACTCCAAGACAAACCCAGATGCAAAAACACATAAATCAATGAAAACAATGAACCCAGTTGTCTAATCCACATCATAAACAAAACCCAATTGAAAAAGACATATAAAAAATAAGGTTTAAAAAGTAAAGGCATTACCTTGGGGTTAATGGTGTCAAGGGTAACAGGAGAAACAAAGGGATCCGAAGAAGAAGAAGAAGGAATGGGAGCCATAGAAAACGAAGTAGAAGACAAGAAACGAGATTGTGAAAGAGAGAGAGGTCGTTGTTGTTGCTGGTTTTGGTGTTGCAACTGTTGCTTGAGATTCTGTAAAGAACGGTGAAGAAGTTTCCTACAACCTCTGTCGCTCACGAATTTCCGCATCTTTTTATATATAAAGGGTTAGGACTTGAAAGGGTTGGTTTGTGGACGTGAAAATATTTGTGTGATGGACACGAAAACCTGGTGTAACTTTTGGAATCGAATTGAATTCAATTCAAAAAAATGTGCACGCGTGGTTGAAGTTTGCTTCTAGATGAACGTGACTTTGTGTTTGGTTTGGTTTGTACTTTGTTTGTTTGTTTGTGAAATCCTAAGTTCCAAACACCAAGAGCGCCCACTGGATTACGTTGAAACGCAGAGAAGAGTGTCTGTAAATTCCGATTTTGGGAATGTGCAACCAGTCCCCACCTAACTTTCCTTCTTTTTAACTTGTACAACTTGTCTACTACAACGTTTTATACTATTTCTTACTACACAAAAAGAAAGAAAGTCTTACTTTTCTTGCACGTCAAAGCTTTGGTATGATTATCTTAGACCAAAAAAAAAATGGTAACAAAGCTTTGTATGGTTTTCACTTCCTTGTTTTTTTTTTTTTTTAAAATAAATTTGCGTATATCTAGATTAATAAATATTTAATTATAATTTACAATTGACACTTTTTAATATATATCACTTCTTCATTGGTTGAAAAGGAAAAAAAGAAAAAAAAAATTGTCAACAGCTGTGACTGCCAATCACATTTTAAGGTGGATTAAAAAATTTAGTAAATGGTGTTTTATACATTTTTTTAATGAATAATGTTAGTTTGTATACAAATATCAAGTAACATCCATGTAATAATAATAAATTATTGATAAGTGTTTTTTTTTTTTTTTAATTCTAGATTGTAATTCATAATTAAATATTTATTATTTTTTAATTTGCCCATTTAGGACATTCCTTAATATGACTATTTGTGTGTATACGTCAATGATTTACCTACTATAATTTTAGGATATTCGTTGACAATAACCTTTAAAAAAAAAAATCAAATGAATAAATCAAGACATCTATTGTAACTTGTAACTCTTTGTTAATGTTACACAATTCAATCACTTTCTATTATATTAATATTTTAAAAATCTCATTGTTGTATTATGTGTTGTCATTATTTTCAACATGCATGTCAATTTCAAATTAATAGGATGCTAATAGCTATTTTGATTAATAAATTAATATCTTGTATATAATATTATAATTTTTTATATTAAAATTAAAACATTTAATAATAGATATAGTTATTTATTTAGAATTATCTTGAAATTTTGTAAGTACCAGAGGTATAAGGAGAAAATGTAATTTGGTTATGGATTTGTCCAAATACGCCTCAAATAAAAAGTTTTTAAGTTACATCTGGTATAACTTAACCTAACCAAAAATCAAATATGATTATTTTAAATACACCTTAACCATAACTTGTGCCACTTAATAACAAAATCCTTTTGATATTAAATAGTTGTGAAATATTATTCACTCTTCTTTATGTGTAGTTGGGGATAAGATTTGGAAGACACTAACCACTATGGTAATATAAGGCTGTAAAATTTACTACATTTCTGTCTATTGTTTGCGTTGGATATTGAAGCCAACCTAGATTCATTGTTTATTTGCCGATTTGGAGTCTTCAAAGCAACAGGTAATGATTTTTAATTCTGTTCTATACTTTAGGTAAAAAAGCAATGAATTTTTAATTACCTTTATTACACTAACAAAGCAATAGCATATTATTATATTGCAATGTTGTTTATCAATTCATATGACATTACTTCTCAATAGACTCAGTCAGCACCAAAGAAATATTGTTTATTGATTCATATGGCATTATTCTCAGCAAACTCAGTCAGCACCAAGGAAAAGACGGATTGAGATCCCCAATATCCTCACTTTTTTCTTTCAATTTTTCTTTTCTCTTTTTAAGTTCTTTTTTTTTTTTTTAATTGAGATTGAAAATTAACATTTTAACTTTCAACATCAACCATTGAAAAGTATTACATGGCATAATAGCTTTATAGGTATTGTGCGATTCAGATCCAGCAAACACTAACTTCTTCTTTTTTTTTAATCTTTCATAATATAATAATAAAAGCAGTCTTTGTTATTTTAATCTCAATCATACATTTTGCAAGAACTTTCGACTATAATAAAAAGAATGTTACAAAGAGATTGTCCAAAAACGGTAAACAAAAAAAAAAATTAAAAAAACAATCTGAGTATAAGACATTTGACTCATACATACTACAACCCAATTTTAGTGTTAAAAAAATAAAAATCTAATCCATTCTTTCCTAGACAAACCTGTAATTTTCCCACATTTTAATATTGCCATTTGATGAAGCTGAACCCATTTTTCAAATCATAAGGATTCATCATACTTCACACTAGCATTTGGTAACCACTCACTGCCTTGTATAAAAGATTCCACAGTAAACTTGCTAGCTTCATCTAGTGTTAAAGTGGGCTTATACCCAGCCCATTTAACCCTTTGGTCTACACTTGCTCCTGGCCCAGTGTTTTGGTACTCAGCATAGAATATGGTGCTAGGTGGTTCAACATTGGTGACCCATGCTATCCAGCCCAATGAGTTTAAGAATGACCCAACTTCAGTTTGCATAATAACTGTGGTGGAGTACTCTTTCCATGGCCTACCAAGGTATGTTGGAGCTGTAACATTATCAAATGGAGAGATGGTGCATTTTTGGATTGAAATGCCTGTGTTCTGATTTGGGTCCTTTTTGCCTTGTGCTGTGATGGTGTTGAATTGGTTGGCTAGAGGCTGCCTAGGCTTGATATTGCAGTTTTGGAAGACCACAGCTGCATTGCCAAAAATGAAATCAATGGTGCCAGTAATGTCACATTCACGGTAGAATTGACGGTTGGAGTGGGCGTAGAGGGTGTCTTGGAAGGCATCAAAATTGCACCTATAGAACACAGAGAGATCCGAGCCAGACCGCATTGCAACCGCTTGGTGCTTTGCAGCACCTGCATTGTTAATGAACCCCATGTCTTTTGCAATGAAACCCTTTCCTACAACAGCTGCTCATTACATAAAATTTTTGGAGTTAGTACATAACATTCATTCAATTCTAAAAAAATTTCACAATTGTTAAGTTGGTAACTTGGTATGCTATTATTGATGATAATAAATTGGAGTACACTCATACTCATTTCCTTGCAGAACAAGTATTCCTGAATAGTAATTACATTCTTTAACCCCCAAAAAAGAACAGGTTATATACTTATATGCATATGGTATTATTGTCGATTTGTCATTTTCATCCGAAAATTTAGAGTAGACATTATATTGTTATTTGGGAATAGTAACAGTTGTTTGTGAGTCTAAATAATAACTGGATATAAGCATAATACTTCACATATTTCAGCAACAAAAAAAAAAAAAATTCAGAATGATGACACCAACAAAGTAGCATTAAGGTGATGTCCATAAAATGGTTGATGAATTCACACTGCACCCATTTCAACCAAACTAATTAATCAATTTGTTTAGATGTCTCTGTCTAAATATATGGAGTAATGACACTTTTTCCTAAAGTAGGTAGATTCAACCCAATTGTTCTTATTAGGACATTTACTTTTGGGGCCCTTAGTTGAGATGAGTGGACACTGGACAGGCACTACAAATGGGTGATTCATGCTCTGAAGCTGATGCGAGAATTGCGGACCAACAAAGAACTCACAGCCCAACCATCTGATAGATGAGACTGGAAGTACATTTGACATGTAATATTTGGGTATCCCGCATACACACCCAATCAAAAGTCCATTTTGGGGGCCTTGAATCCTAAGGATTATGATTTATGTAACAAATGGGGACCCAATTAAAAGATAAACATAGTAATTATAGACCAGCACGCACATGGTGGGGTATCCACCACCCAATACTACCCCCACAGGCCACACCTCAACATGCAATCTAATTAAATCCTATTTAAAGCATCATTGTCTTTGAAATGTTAAGGGCAATGTTAAAAGTGGTGGGTATCGAATTTTTAGGTTAGAGTGGCGGATCCAATTCACATGGATACACATAAACCATGTGCTTTCCTTGTGACCCCATAGTCAGATTCAGAAGCCCACACTGCTGTCTATGTGTCCCTTCTAAATAGCTGAAGGCTACACATGGCACATGGATTTCCTATCAATTCTGACTTACAAGTTTGAGAAAACAGTGACACAACATATTTCACCATTTTTTTTATGCAAATTGTTGTCATTAGTGTATAATAAAGGTTAATGGTGTTGATGATAGGCTCTCGTGAAAATGACATTATTTCTATCCTAACTCATCACCTTAATTAACATGTTATGAGAAAACAGTTGTCTCCCTAACACTACATAATATTGAACAACTAGAAACAACAGCCTTCAATAGCTTAAATACTAGGCGGATTGTAAGTTATTAACATGAAATGCATGTAGAAGAAACTGAAACAGTCCCGTTCAATATTTCCATTTATAAGAATTAATATTTAATAGTCACCAACCATAACAATGAAGTCCATTGACATATATGTACATCTTTTGTCCAATTCTTTTTTCAAGACAATAATTAGTACAAATTGATCATTAGTATCCACGCATATGCCAATAAGTCTACAACCACAAACTTCTATCACAATCCACTTGCTAAATTTTCAATTATAATCAATAAAATGATGTCACACCTATATGAAAATTAGTAACTGAAAAAATCACCTTTTTAGCATGAGGATATGCGTTGATTAAAGGTTTGTAAGATCAATAAAGAAAAAACATGAAATTTATGAATAAGAAATGAAGTAAGACATACCGAAAGTGGCAGTGGCGAAGGTAGGAGTACCATCGATAAAGTTCAAGCTGCCGGAGACAATGGTCTTGTCCTTCCCATCCCCATACATCATCACATTCCATTTGCTCTTGTCCAATAGAACATTCTCCACATACTTTCCAGCCTTCACATATATCACATATCTCGTATCACTCTTCTTTGGCACAGTCGCCACTGCCTCCTTGATTGTCTTGTAATCTCCACTTCCATCTTGAGCCACTGTCACACGAGCCGTCACATTGTCTATCTGCAATAGCCTACGATCACTGTGACTAACCCAACTCGGAAAACCATCTGATTCTTCAAACCCAAGTAGTCTCCGATGGATTGGAATGTTAAAGGTTGTAAGTAAACCAAGTATCTTCGCTACAATGGCCAAACTATTACTAGCAAACTCGGTGGAGTTTTTCGTGGCAGTTCTCATTGATTCAAGAAGAGTGGAGTTGAGCTCTTGAAGAGAGTCTAAGCAGGTTTCTTGATCAGTGATGGTGGTGCTCAGCCACGTCTTGATGTCATCGATTTTAGCCGAGGACAATAGCTTCTCATCTTTCCCAACTTCCATGGAAGATATAGAGTCATTCAGCCTATCCACCGCGTCTTCAAATAGGCCTTGGCAAACTTTAATAGCAGCTTTCACTTTGGTGTCATTGGTACTAGCAGTTAGCCTGGTGGGCAAGTCATTAGCGAGGTTGGAGAGCTCGTTAATGGCCACGCGTAAAGAGAGCTTGAAGAGTACTTCTGGGTCGGTGGTGTTGCTGGTTTCCAAGGAAGAGATGCTAGAGTAGCACGAGTTTGGATACTGAGTCACGCTGCAAACAGCTTTGAGTGAAGTTGCTGGAGTTATCTCTGTTGTTGGGACCGAGTTCGATGAGGGTGATGAATTGTTGTTGCGCTTGTATATTATAGTTCCAACAACTACGCCAATGACCACCGTTAACAGCACAATGGAAGAGATGATCACGATGATCAAACGCTTACGTGTCTTCTTCCGGAATGCTTGCTCTTCAACCTCATCTACCTTGCCATATCCTTTGAAGGATTTCATTGAATCCATTTTGAAATCTACTTTTGTTTAGAGAGTGGAGAGGCTTTGTTGTTTGATAGAATCTTTTTGGTTTTCTAGAGTGTTATTGTGATATGAAGTGTGATTGTGTAAAGAAAAAGATATAAAAGGTTTTGAAAGTTGGGCCAGGTGGGAGTGTCTTTTTATATGAGTGCTGAGTGGAGCAAAGGATAGAAGATAGAATCCCTTTTCTTCGATGCTTCTAGTTTAAGAATCGGTATCATCATCAATCAAATCTACAATTAAGCTGTAAAATGGAAAATATAACCTTATTATATTCCATTCAATTAACTATAATTGCTCACTGGCTGAAATAATTTCAACGAACAAATTTCCATGGCCCACTAGACTTTCCCCCCTCCCCCCAAATATTCGATGTGAAAACCAGTTTTCATTTTCACTTATGTTACAAATTTTTTTTTTTGATGCTTACTTATGCTACAAATTAATAATATTGTTTTTAGTTTTTACATTCAAATTATTATCCACCTTTGTGTTTGGTTTCGATGTTTCAATGTTCATAAAGTATTACAATAATGCGTGGAACTATTATTAGACAGACCTCGGTTTCGTGGACTATATACTTTAATTGACCTCGGTTTCGTGGACTATATACTTTAATTGGATCGAGCTGTATGTAGCTAAGACTAAAGAGTTGTGATAAGATTGAAAAATTATAGCCGTCAATTACCGCTATTTCGGCAATTTAATTATGCCGGATTTTTGGAGAGGAAGTGGGAAATGACGTTCCCAGACACGGTTTCTGAAATGAGAAACGCCATGAATGAACCACCATATATGTCAAGTCCTCTGTGATGCACATGGTTTTATAATAACTAATAAGCTACTACCACCATTTTTTAAATGGACCAGCGTGTGTCCAAAACTTGTTCCCAACATGTAAAACATACACCTGGGATCCCATATATTAGACCTTAAAATAATATTAAAATGTTTTTGTCACTTTTCTGTTTGGCTGTCTAAACCGTGTATTACTAATTCCTAAGGTTTTCAACTCTCAATTAGTCAAATCCTTTTTAGTTAGAGATACCAATCATACAACCCTTGGCAATAGCAGCACCAATCTTGGGAGGGATAGCCGTGTTATCAATTTGGTTAATTGTGTCTCCACTAGCAACGATTATGGCACCAATTGTGAAAACTAATAATTTTAGTGTGCAACTCTTTTTCCCTCCCTTTTTTGACATGCTCCAAAGTATAATTTAATGGGTTATTATGGTATAACTTAATTGATTTTCTCAAGAGTGCGAAAGTCTTTTTCAAAATTTTATATGAAAGGGATTGAATTGAAGATCCATTGGTATATTGTTTACACTTGGTTGGACATAGAATCATATCATGTGATAAGAAATGTCACTACACGGAGCCGCTAATTACGCCAATACGTCCTCTCAAATTTTCATGTTTTGGCAATTTCTTAGCTGCGATTATTAGTTTTCTTTTTCCTATACAGAAAGAACTAGGAACTAGGAAGTGGCGTGCAATATGTTCCCTTTTGGTTGAAGCATGGAAGGTAAGCTTTACTCACTACAAACAAGGAAACAAAAAGTACACAACCAAGTGAAAGAAACAGCGTCATCTGATCTAGGCTTGTGCCAACAGACAAGTCCTTAATAAACAATTGGGAAGAAATAATACCCACGTCTTTGCTTTGGAATAATAAAAAATGAAAGAGACATATTTTTTTTTTTTTGCTCAGAATGAAAGAGACATATAACATGAAAAGAATCAGGTGATTTTTCATTCTGTATTTGTTAACTTTTATCCTATTAACATGAAAAGATCCCATGTATTTCATAATTATCAATTGTATATGAATTAGTAATGGTTCTACAAGTGAATAAAAGGGGAATGTGGGATCATGCTATTTGCAGAAAATTTATGCACATTGCTCAACAAATCACAATTTTCACATTATATTTGTATTTCATTTATATATAAATTGTGGAGATAAGATGTGTAAACAAGTACAACATAGCTACTTGCAACTTGAAACTTGCAAGTATCATTTTCCTTATAATTGGCCACCCACCTATTATGGGGTCTTAAACCATTTGTAGCACGCAAGGTGTATTTTCTATTTATACCACATAATTACAAATTTTAGACAAGATTCTCTGTCTACATCCATCAAATATAAATTTGTAAAAATATTAGCACTACATCTATGACATGTACAGGTTAATTAAAATTTATATATAAATTAGTGAGTATATTTCAATAATACAATCAAAATTGAATAACTGTTATAAAATAAAAGAAATAGAGAGGCAAGACAAAAAAATGTGAGAATGAAATGATATCTGAAATTTCATAAGTAGTCATCCACACACTACAGTTTTCATACTGATATATTGTAACCTCACAATGAAACTGAAAGTTATTGTTTATAGACCTTCAAAGTTGGTAACTTAACTTTTTTTTTGTAATTAGCTCACCTTAAATTTTTTTTTTTCTGGCTTTGTCCCTGAACACAACAAAAATATAATTAATGAGATATTAAGGTGCTAAATTTGGACAATGTAATCTAAAGTGCCGCAAACAAATTGCGGAAGTTTAGTTGCCATTGTTGACTAAAGAAAAAAAATGGCTTGGCACGGAAACAAAGCCGAGATATTTACAGCAAGAACAAAAAATGAATTAAGTTAAAATAGTTGTTTTTGCTTACATCAAAAACTTTACAACAAATCTCAAAAAAAAAAAAAAAACTTTACAACACAATTTTTATTATATACGTGCACAGATTTTGTTGGGCTCTATAGGCTATTTGCCCTCTCTACAATTGGGCTTTCTTCAAGATAGGTGAATACTATGTGGCAGAATTATCTGGCCCATTGGGCTTTAGTAATTGGCGTTTTGGGAGCTGTTACATGTCTCCGATTAGCAAACTCTTGATCTTCACAAAATTCTAGTGTGCTTTCTCTATAAATTTTTGGGCAAGCAATTGGTTCTTAGCTTTAGATTGTTATTTGCCAATGAATCAATATTATATGCTGGTTAATAAAATACAAGTATATATAATTGGAAACTTTTATGGTAAACTGATGCAGTCAAAAATTCTTATGATATGTTTTGAGTATTGAAATTCACATACGTTTGAGCACATTAAGAGTACTTGTTGAATTGCCATTTGCCAACTTCATATAACTCCAAATATTTCATTCAATCATATACTCCGATAAAGAAGTTCATTAATCATAGTTGAGACTGTCATGCCATGATGACCATCCCTTCGCGATAATCAACATTCAACACCATAAAACAAACACAATTAGCCTTACAAACCAAGAGAGAATGGAAAACCAGTAGAACTCAACCAACTACCACCAGCAATGAAGTTCCCAGGAGTGAAAGTTTGAGCCTCGGAAGCACTAGTGATAACCTTGTACCCTTTCCAACCCACCCTGCCTGATGTTCCAGCACCAGCACCAGTGTTTAGATACTCTCCATAGAACAATGTTGAAAGTGCAAATTCAGCATCCCATATGTGCCATCCCTCAGGATGAATCACATCACTTATGGTTGATTGCAAGATAACAGTCCTAGAGTATTCCTTCCATGGTCTACCAAGATATGTTGGGAAGCTACTCTGAACTGGTCTTAAATCAGAAGTGGCTCCAATCCTACAATTTTGGATTACAATTCCAGTGTTTTGATTTGGGTCAGTTCGGCCTTGGGCTGTGACCATGTTCTTTTGGCCTGCATTTGGGCGTCTTGCATGGATGTCACAATCTTGGAACACAGCTGCAGCATTGCCAAAGATGAAATCAACTGTGCCTGCTACTAGGCAGCCCACGTAAAATTGTCGACTGTTGTGGACGTAAAGGGTGTCTTGGTATGCAAGGAAGTCACAACGGTAAAATGCTGAGAGGTCAGAACCTACACGGAGTGCTACAGCTTGGTGCTTTGAGGGTCCTGCTGTGTTTTGGAAGGTTAAGTCCCGGGCAAGAAATCCTTCTCCAACCGCGGCTGCAAATCCCACATGGAAAAATGATTTATGTCAACAAGAATTTTTCACAACCTTTTTGAACTAGTCAAATTGAAAAGTTAATTAGAGTAAACAAGTCAACAATGGTGAAAATAAAAAAGTGAAATTTTGTGTCACTAGATTCATTGGTATGAAATTTAGAATATCCACATGATTTCTAAATAATGCAAACAGATAATCTGACAATACAAAAGTTTTTGTATTGTCACTTGGTGTTAATCTAAAAATATATAAATGCAAACAGATATTTTCATTAAAGAAAAGAAAAATCAGCTGCATGTGCTTTCAACTGCATCATAAATGGCATCAACTGCCCCATTTTCTACAGATGTCAGTCTAATTAATACTCTAAATGCCACATAGGGTACAATGGCTTTGTTGAAAAAACTTGTAAATTACATTTTTAAACATATATAATTTTAAAAGTAATAAATTATTCCAAATTTCAAAAGTAATAAATTAAATATTAAATTTAATTTATTATTTTTAAAATTATAGGATTTAATTTGTTGTTTTTTAGAATTTTAGGATTTAATTTATTATTCTCCTTTACTATATTTTTCTTAGATATTTTTCGATTTTCATTTTAGATGGCTTTGCGGTTGCGGCAACTATAGAAAATGGCCCAAAATTGTAATATTCCTTATTCATTGGGACCACCCACGTAATAGAGTGCTACCAAGAAAAACTATCACGGGTCCAAGGACCGCAAGCCACAGAGACTCCACATTAAAAATGGCCTGGCCTGGCCTGGCCTAGCCTAGCCAGGCCTATAATGATTCATTTGCCAGATTTCACATGGAAAAAGAGGAACAAAGAAAATAGTAAAAGACAATTAAAGTGAAAGGTGACAAAGCGTTACTAGGACCAGTCCGTTCAAAATGGGGATAAGACTAAATTGTACAATGTACAAACGCGTTGGGAGTCCCTATGAAGGTTTCCTAAAACATCGTCTAGGACTCTTGGCCCACATTTATGGACTTTAGTGTTAAAAAAAGCTTATAAAATGGGGATACTTTTACTTCAAGTTAGTCCAAACTTGAGGTTTAGCAAAAACAAAATAGTCCAAACTCGAGATTAGACTCCATAGTATACTGTGTGACACAGTTATTTTACATCTCCATCTGAGTCTTTGAAAACGATGTGAAAATGAAGGTAAACATGCCATTTGCACACAGAGAACAGAGATAGATAGCGATTTAGCCAAAATAAATAAATAAAAAATTAAGCCTCATAACTTTAAAAAATTTACAATGTTGGGTGTGTCGGTGATTAGCACATTTTGGTTCATGATTGAAAAAACAAAGCCAAAAGCCAAATGATAAAACGGATAAAGCGAAACATAGAGTAAACAAAAAAGCACGTACCGTGCTACGAATAGTCAAATTGTTTTTTTATAAAGCGAAAGCCATCCAGCTGTAGGCCACACTTGTATTTTATTCATGAATAGAAGAGAGATACTTCAGCATGATACTATTTTTTTTTTTTCCTTCTTTTATACTATTTTGAATTGTATACACTATACAGTTGAAAGTTGAGTTGTTAAGTCTTCAGCCATTTGATAAATTTAAAATTTTTAAAGGTTGTGTACAATTTCGTTTTATTTTTATTTTTAAATTCTACAGTAAAATTATCTTTAAAATTCTTTAAAAATATTAATCTGATTTTTTTACTGTACAAATTATTATGTGTTCCGAAATTAATGTGGTAAAGGACGAATAAGGCACAGGGATTGGTAGGTCCCAACGAATGTATAAATTTCTAAATTGATATAAAATTCAAATGATTTGTCACATCAACGATTATTCAGTTTGAAAATTTAATAACTTCTTCCGAACAAGGCCATGTGCTCTCCAATTCAAGTGATGAACATCTATAGAAATCTAGAAAGATATGATTTTAGAATCAGATTCATACTATTATAAAAAAGAAAAGAAAAAAAGAATCAGATTCATACCATGACTATCCTAAGCTCACCCACTTCCTTTGTCAAATTGGTCCTTGGTGGGCCTCCGGTACCTCACTGTGGGTATTATTATGTTCTGATTTACTAAAGAGTCTAAAAGTTAATGTGGGGCATCTAAAAATTAATTCATGGGAATAGAGTAGAAAGTTTTTGTTGTTGGAATGCTCAACAATCCAATACCAGGTCTAACTATGTAACCAGTAATATGGTAATTCTAATGTACTAATATGGTGTGAACATCAATATATTTTAGTGGATTTTCATGTTCATGAATTTTAAGTGGTGTGGCCCAATAATGTACGAAGGAATATGCTAAAAAATAAACTGGACCTTACAGTATAAATTAAAGCGCACAGACTTTTCTATACCAGACATCTTCTATGTTCTATCTTAAAAAAAAACATTGAAACTTGTGAAATAGGGAAAGGACAAGAAAGCCAACAGATATATTTATTTATTTAACCTTGAAGGTTAAACGTTACGCCATTTATGACCCTTAATCTGAGCCTTCTGACGCATCTGCCACTAGCATGAGTCGTAAGCAAACAAATGTGTAGTTGTTTTTTTTCTCTACCATATGCGTAGGCTACAACATGTGCAATTACCTACTCTAAAGTCTAACCTTCATCCATGGAAGTCTATCACTGCACACCACCTTTTACCAATTCGATCAATTCATAGGAAGATAATCATACAATCCCTCTCACAAGTAGGTTCCACACTCGTGGAGTCCATCCACATGTGAGAGAGAGGGATGTTGTGTATAATCTCTACAAAACATATATATTAATTAAAGGTGTCATTTTACAAGCGGCAGATTTTGACGAATGTCTCATCATTTTTATATATTATTTTATTTACATCAATTATAATCAACCGGCCTTCTCAATAATTATAAAAAGAAAAAAAAATTATGAAATTTATTTTGATATTAGAGTTAATGTTACCAATTAGTATAGACATATCCAAAAATGCTAATAATTTTTTTTTAATAACTGTAATAACAATAATTTTCATCACTTTTCACAATTGTTAACAAGATTATTATGATTGATGCATAATTATAAGATTATAAAATTCCTCATGTAAAAATGTCAAGAAAAAAAAAGTCGTGTACTATCATTAATTGTTTGAAAAAAAAAATGTAAAAGAGATTGGTAAAGAAAAAGGAGCATGGTGGACTTACCGACTGTGGCAGAGTTGAAGGTGGTGCTCCCATCAACCACATTCTTACTTGCTGTAATGATGGTGGTAGTTCTCCCATCTCCCAAAAACATAAGAAACTTCTTCTTCTTTGGCACATCCACACTTTCCCTATACACACCAGCCTTAATCTTGATTATGTACCTTGTTTTACCATTATCTGGTGCTGCAGCCACAGCTTCTGACACAGTCTTGAAGTCACCACTCCCATCAGCAGCTACCACCACATTTGGTGTCAAAGAAGTCGATTGCAAAAGCCTCCTATCCCCAGCTGACAACCACTCCGGCCACTTAATACCTTCATCATCCACACCATCCTTCTCCTTCAGCTTCCGATTCACAATCTTGCTCTCATAAATGGCTATATCAGTATCAGTCATGTTCTTGATCATAGCCAATGCATTACTACACATGCGTTCCACATGTAACTGCCCAGCTAGCAAAGCTTCCCGCACGTGTTTATCAGCATCATCGTGTGAGAAACCATCTAAGCAAGTTTCTTGGTTGGTAATTGCTGAACTAATCAAGGTTTTGAGATCATCAGCATGTTGGGACAAAGATTTCTTCTTTGGGTACAAATGAAGATCCTCCACAGCCTCATGGAGCTCATCCAAAGTTTCATCAATTGTCTCTAGGCAATCGTGGAGAGCACCCTTTTCACGCTTTGTGAGATTCTTTCTTTTTGTGAGCTTCTTTACGGCGTAGAAGTTTTTTTCGACAGCATTGGTTGTGATGTTTAAGGATATTTCTATGACATCCTTTTTGCTTGCCAAATTGGCCGTGGCTCCAGGGACAGTGGCAATAGCTGAGTAACATAAATCAGGGTACAATGTGCTACTACATGAGTGTTTGAGTATGGCATGTGTTGCTGCTGAGATCTCATTGTTGTTGGAGTTCTTGTGGGAATTGTTAACTCCAGCAACAATGCCAATAATTGCAGCAACAACTAATAGAGTTGCAAAAAGAGCCAAGAACAGCTTCTTCTTTTTGTTGGAGATGGAAGAAATGTATTTGGTGGATTCAAATTTTGTCGGTAGGAATTCTTTAACGTCGGTCATTTTAATTTGTTGATGGATAAATCAACAAGGGGTTAAGGAGAATTGAAGCATTGTGAGCTATGTGGTACTGTATATTTATAGTCACAAGCAGTTAATCACAGTGCCAGGCTGTACAAGTGTTCAGGGGACCATATCAATTATCATGAAGTAGAATTTTATTTGCTTTTTCTTTTTTCACCTTTTAATTTTTCTTTAACTTCTTTTATTGCATGGTTAAAGTCTAAAAGCACCCCAAGTATGGGCCTCCTTACCACCATAAGAATTTCTGTCCATTTTTTTATTATTACTTTTATCCATTCTTAAAATTTTAAAAACAACTTTATTTAAATTCTTTTTAACTTAAATCTGTTTAGACAATATCAATTATCATGAAGTAGAATTTGTTTCGCTTTTTCTTTTTTTCCCTTTTAATTTTTCTTTAACTTCTTCTATTGCATGGTTAAAGTCTAAAAGCACCCCAAGTATGGAATCCTTAGTCCTTACCACTATAAGAATTTCTGTCCATTTTTTTATGATTACTTTTATCTATTCTTAATATTTTAAAAACAAGTTTATTTAAATTCTTTTTAAACTAAAATCTTTTTAGACACTATCAATTATCAGTTTGCCTTTTCTCTTTTCTCTTTTCTCTTTTGCCCTTTTAATTTTTCTTTAACTTCTTTTGTTGCATGATGAATGTGCAAAAGCACCCAGCATGCACCTCCTTAGTACCACATATGCTTTTCTGTCCATTTTTATTATTACTTTTATTGTTCTTAATATATTTTTAAAAAAAACCTGAGAGGTAGCTCAACTGGTTTGACCTTAGGTGTGCTCCCCAATGGTCACTAGTTCGAATCCCCTCAAGACCACATATCCAAGGCAAAGCCTTGCGTATATCATGGTACACGTGTTAGTAAGGTATTGTGTGTCCCCCTGAGATTAGTCGAGGTGCGCGTATTTACGGAACACTGGCTCGGACACCCAAGGTTATCAAGAATATATATATATATTTTTTAAAAATTATCTAATTTATTTTTAGACCTACACTTTGTTTGGGCTCTAAACAAGTCGAGCTAGAGCATTAAAAGTTTAGAATTAAAAATAATTTTATTCAAAGAACACGGGCTGAGCTCATCATCAAACTAGAATACATGTTCAAGTTTAATTAATTTTCTTAACTAACAAACTTAAACTTGTTCACAACTTACTTTATTAATTTATTCTTTTACATATATAATAAATACCAAGACTACAAACTTTTACTCTTTCACAAATATATGGTAATAATTAATAATTAAGTTATAGTTGAAATATTAAGTTAATTAGGTATAATGATTTTCGTTTATGAACTTGTAAATTAAAATTAATTTCACCAACATTGTATTGTTTAAGATTATTTATAATTTTTATTACGATATAGACCATTTATATTATCAATAAATAATAAATAATAATTTGATATCTTACAAACTTATTTACAAGGTTATACAGTCTAATTTTAAGAATATTTCCATACATGTATACCTATAAACATATAATATTATATCTATTTAAATCGAACCTCAAGTTAACAAGTTTGTTCATGAAGACAATATAATATTTGAATTTGTCTTGTTTAATAATTGAGCTAAATTTGAAATTAAATTTAGCTTATTAATTATTGGATATAAATAAATTAATAAACATTAATTTAGCTTGTCGAGTCTTAAGTTTGTTGCAAAATTTTAACGGAAAATTTTAACGGAAAAGTGGGGACGTAATGTTTTGTCTTTTATTTGCATCCAATTATCCTTTTCGTCCTGTATATTGCCACTATAATGTCATTTATCACATCATCACATGACTCAGACATGCATGTTGCATTTAAATTTTTTGTTCGTAAATAGGCAAAGCTTGTTATAACTTATAAAGTTATAAGTTATAACTCATAGACCCATTCTTTATATACTAGCTTGCAAAGTTTTACAGTAGCTGAATGAGATCATAGTTTACTGTTTTTCATGAAGGATTCCCTTATTTGGCGCTTAAAAGAACCTAGGTTCAAGAACTGCAATGCATGTTTGTCTTTGTTAATTTTTATCACATATATATATATATATGGCCAGGGTCAGCTCAACCCTTAAGCAAGTTAGGCAATTACTTAAGGTCTCCAACAAATAAGAAAAATCCAATGTTAAAAATAGGCCCCAAACTTTTAGAAAAAATATACCCACAAGCTCCAATTTAAATGAATTTTAGAGTAGAAAAAGAGAAAAATAAAAAACATTGAACCCAAGTAGCTTTTTATTTTTCTTTCTCAATTGGCCTCTCTTTCTTTTCGCCCAAATTTTTCTTCTCATGAATTCCTCACGAGTTCTTTGTTCTTCATTTCTATTCCATTTTCTTCTTCTTCCTCTCTCTCTTAATTTTTTGTTCTATTTTTAAGTGCCCAATGTGGCTGACCAAAGCTTAATGAAGATATTTTGAATTCCCACCTACCAGCCATGTGTCCAATTCTTGTCCTCATATATTTGATGCTTTATTTTTTATTTTTTCTTTTTTTATGAAATGGTTTTTTTTTTTTTCTTTAACTCTATTATTATGCTTATTATTGGACTAATACTGGGTTAATATTTAAGATATGATGTTGTAATATACTTTTAGACAGAACTATTTCCACACCACTTTTTTATATTTCCGCACCATTTGCCATACTTTTTAGTAGATTATCCAAAAAAAAAAAATTCAATACAAATGATTAGGTCTCTCACTAACCCATATATATATATATATATATATATATTTAAAATCTTTCTTTAACCAATTGAGACTTTCAATATGGGTGCTATTAATTTTTTTTTTTTTGCTGAGATCTACAAATTCCTTAGATGCCAAAATGCAAGTGTGATTAATAATTAGCAAGAAGAATAAAAATACAATAACAAATTTCTTAAATATTAATTTAGTTTAATATTGAATGGTCAAAAGGCCATAAATTGAGATTTCGCTTGAAGCTCCCAAAATGATTGGCCCGACCCTGTAGATAGTAACACATGGAGAAGACAATTTAAGATTTTGCAACAATATCATTCAATTTCAAGTTAAATGCAGATCATGTTGTTTAATTTCGTTGGTTAAAGATCTTGCTTTTGAAACGAACAGACTTTCAACAACAAATATATGGAAGATTAATTTGATTAGGTCATTCCTTGCTAAAGGCCATCCACGGACATAAAAGTAATAAAGAAATTGTCGCTACCTCGAATGGTATAATATTGGTATAACTAGGAAAATAGTTCTTGTATTTTTTTATGAACAAAGTTTAGTTACAAACCAATTTGTAATCTAGTGTTACAAACCAATTATGTGTCAACTTATAAAAGTATATACATGTACTTTTAGTCATATTATTGTTTTAATGAGTTATATGACTTATTTAAAGGAAAATGATGACACTTTTTTCTTCTTCTTTTTTTCCTTTTAAGCATATATGATTACGTTCATCTTACCTTTTTACTTCAAAAAATGACAAAACAATACACAAAGTCTAGTTTCCATCCATTGGACATTTGGTTATGTGGTTCACACACTATTTCCCATTAAATAAGGCATGAGTTTGATTCTCCTTTTATATATATATATACTAGTCGCAAACCTGTACGATGCACAGGAAAATTATTGAAAATAAAATCTAAATTAATTTTGATTCCTTTTACTTCTTTTGTTGAATATGTTTTTTTTTTTTTTAGTTCAAAATGTTTTAAGCAAGATCGATAAAAAGACTTTACGAATCGGATTTAGGATAAATCCTACTTTTTGGTTTAAAAAAATAACTAAGAAAGTATTTACCATAGGATAATTAAAATTTAATATAATGTAATTTTTCTTTTGGTATAAGTTGAATATAGTCCAATTTTTATAAAACACGATTCATGTTTATATTTACCATATGGATCATGTTTCCATCCAAAAATAAAATAAAAGATACTTAAAATAAGAAGAAGGACAAATAAATACATGGGCACATAATTATATGATCAAACCTAAATAATTTTTATAACTCATTTCAAGCTCACATGGTTTCATTATAATAAATCCATCCATCTTTCTCCATTGCTAGCAACAAAATTAAATGAAATATATAAGAAAAAAAATTAACTCTAAAAATCTTAATGAAAATTGATAATTATGATTATTATTAAAAGATATTTATATTGTGTTTATATATGGAATATATTTTAGTATTAGATATTAATTATGATTGTGTTTTATATATGGAATAATATATTTTTATATTAAAGAAAATATGATGTGTCAAAATTCTAATGGAATGTTTAATAATAGAATAAAATTAAAATTCAATTAGAAAATATATATTAAAATAATGAGGTGTAAAATTGTGAGATTTTAAAAGCTTATGTGGTGCAATATGATGAGGTCAACCAAAAGTTAAAAAGTTTCGATTTTATATTATAGTATAGATTAAAAGAAAAAACCTTGGTATCCCTAAAATACTTGGGATGCTAATTATTATAGAGATGCCAAAGAATATAGAAGCTATATATATACAGCCGCCCTCCTTTAATTGATTAGATGCCGTTTGTCTCTAGTTTATATGATAAGCTAAATAATAAATTAAAGAAGAAATCAATAAACAAAAAGGGGGAATAATGTTTATTTATTTGTTCAATTTTTAAATCTGACATTAAAAAATATAAAAACTCATATGCTTTTTGTTAGTTTGGTCAATTTGTCCCTCCAATTTCAGAAAAGCTTTGCTTCACATAATTTTGGCACGTTGTAATGAAAAATAATAATAATACACCTTTTTTGAGAAAAGCATCCTGCTTTACCACTTATCACACAAAAATTTAAACAGTGACGCTAAAACTAATAAAAAATAAAAAATAAAAAAAGAATAATTGGATTGTCGGCAGCCTTCCTTTTCGTGTATTCGAGTACAAGACTAATAGAAGGATAAAACTGAGCTGTACAAGAAGGCATGTAAATTGTAATCATTAATTGTTATAAAGAAAAAAAAAGGTGTTGTAATTAAAAATAAGGCAGGTATGTACTATACGTACTACGTATATAGGGTTGCAAACTTTTTCCGTGAACTAAGAGTATCTTCAGCATTAGTCTATACTAGTTGCGAACCGATGCACAGAAAATAAATTAAAATTAAATTTAAAAAATTATTGGTCTTACTATAATTTTTATTGTCTTTTATATTTTATCTAAATATGAGAATTGATAATTATTAAAAGACATTTATTATTATTGTATTTATATATAAAATATATTATAGTATTAGGCATTTATTAGGATTGTGTTTATATATATGGAATAATATATTATTTCTATTAAAGAATGTAATATGTCAAGATTCTAATGAGATGTTTAATTATAGAATAAAATTTAAATTCAATTAAAAATATATATATATAAAAATAATGAGGTGTAAAATTATGAGAACTCAAAAACTTATACGGCGCAATATTATGAAGTTAACCAAAAGTCAAAAAGCTTCGGTTTTACATTATAGTATAGATTGCTTTCTATCTCTACATGTGAAGAGCTAAAATGAAAAATTTGTACTCCAGCACCTGCCTATTCGGCCCTTCAAAAACCCAAAATGCTACAATAGCTTTTCACAAATGAAAAGCTACTGTACACTCTTCATAAGAATAAACTAATATTTTTGACCGGCCTTATATAAACTTATTTTTTTGCTTTTGGTTTCATTTTGTCCGATTTATTTCTTTCTCTTCCATTTTTTTTCCTTCTCTTCTTTGTGCTCTCCCTCTGTTCATTCTCTCTCACCGATCTCCTTCACCGATCTCCCTCACAGCCTCACCATATCCACCGATCTCCCTCATGGCCTCACTAGACTCACTAATCTTCTCCTCCATGCGGACTTCAAGACGAATCTTCCTCGATCTCAATTCCCGATTTGAGATGAGTTTGATGGGTTTTTATCTTAGATGGGTATGGATCTAAAAAATGGGTTTGATTAGGCGGCTTGGGCTTGTCGGATCGCCGATCTCAGCCTGGGTTTGTCGATACGGGCTTGGGTTTGCTGATCTCGACCTGCGCTTGGGTTTGCTCGAGCCAATCTTGGCGTGGTGGTGGAGTTGTGGGTGTGATTGAAGGAAGAGATGAGGAAAGAGAAAAAAAAATGCTATGAGGAAAGAGAAAAAAATTAAAATAATATAATGAAATTATTATTTTAATAAAAATATGGAGAGTGTAGAGAGTGTTTTGGAGTAGATTTTAAAAAATAATAGAGAACTCTCCACATGTGGATCGAGCTAATGTGAAGATAATATAGAGAGGATGCTGGAGATGCTCTAATAGATTAAAAATTGAGAGTGTGAGACCATGAGTTCAAACTCATCCTTAATAAGCTAGACTCAGTCATGTGAAATTTTGAACTCTTAAATAAAAGGTAAAGTGGATATATAATTTTGCTTACCTACATTGATATAATAATAATTTTTTAATTGTCTCAAAAGCTTTTGGAAATTCTAAATTTAATAATATAATTTTAATTTTAACAAAAAAGATGTTATTCCAAACGCTACTTATCATCTTAAAATGTGATAGAAATAGTTATGTTCTAGCATTATTCATGATAAAAATAAAGTGTTGAAATATATTCTTAAAATATTGGGTCTTTTTAAATAAACAAAAAATCTGTCTAAATTAATGTACTATAGTATTAGTCTATTAAAGGTAGCTGGAACCACATGTTTGGATAAAATTGAAGTTTGAAACGCAAGCCATCAGCACCCACATGTGGCTGCATTCTATAAAGTTGCATGGTCAAACAGGAGGTGCTCTACCAACTTCGTTCCTTTCAGTATTGAATTTATCAATATATTGATGGTTACCCTGAAGTCTATCTGAACAGCTAAGATGATCCACACGGACCACACCATGCACAAATTTCCGCAACTTGTTTTTTTTTTATAATTAATTTCCGCAACTTGTTTGTCTGTCTGTATCCTTTCTTTTTAATTTTTTGAACAACTAGTAAATGTTTATATTTTAGAAGTCAATTACCAGTTAGGTGCTTGTATGAAAATTGTGTAAATCCACCACTTATTGCGCTTTGTTTGTACCAACCACTTGTAAAATGGAATTTCATTTGCCCGAGATTTCTCCATGTGGACCTCTATTTAATTTCATAAGCTGTGAGTTTGCCGTAACTTCTAAGCACTTGGCAGCATGGCATCGTTTTTCATGTTACACTCGTACTTGTAATCACATAGTCACATCTACTAGACTTTTACTCGTTTTATGTTTAATACAAGGGCGGCTTTATTATAAAGCTAAAATGCATAATTATTCTCTGGGTATGGGTCAGTTGTAAACAGATCCTCTGTGATTTTAATTTTACAATATAACTATTTGGGGTTTTTAAATGGATGAAATTGACCCCTTTAAGTATATTTTTTGTCAATTTTGCTAACAAAATTTGTCATATGCATTGCACTTAGGTTTATAATAATAAATTTTTTATTATAAAGTGACTATATGTAATGCATGTGACAAATTTCTACTAGCAAAATCGTTAAAAAAAATATTTAGAGGGGTCAATTTTACCAATTTAAAAACCTCAGGTGGTTATATTGTAAAATCAAAACCCTAGGGTTGTTTGCAACTGAGCCAAACCCCAAAGAGTGATTATGCAATTTGGCCTTATTATAATAGATCTAAGGCCATCTCCAGCAGTCATGTAAACTGCTGTCTATCTCTATTTTTAAAGAGCAAAATGAAAAAAAAGCTCTCCAGCAGTCCTTCAAAAGCCGTCTTCAGCTTCAAATTTTTTTAAAAAGTGAACAGTAACCTTTCATTTTTGAAAGGTTACTGTACACTTTGTAAAACTTAAAATATCAATATTTTTTTGTCTGACCCCACCGGTACTAACGTCTTTTTATTCCAGAAATTTCTCTCTCCTCTCATTTCTCCGAAAAATTTTCTCTCTCTTCTTCTCTCTGCTCTCTCTTTTCTCTGCTCTCTCTTTTCTCTTTGCTCTCTGCACCTCACCACTGCCCATAAGACAGCCACCCCACGGCCACGGCTTGAAGGAGATCCCACCCCACTGGCCACACCGCGAAGGAGAGACCACCCCAGCCTGCCGCGGTGGCTTGCCGTGGAGATCCCTGCCGGTCTGGAGGTCACCCACGGCCAAGCCTGCTGCGGTGGCTTGCCGTGCCCGATCCCTGCCAGTCTGGAGATTATTCCCTTTGAGAATCAGATCGCGGCGGCGTTGGGGGCTTCGTTGGGTCACCATAGGCGGTGGGTTGTTTGAGATTTTTCGCTACGGTTTGTTGTGCGATTTGGGATTTGTTGTTGGGTTTGTGCTTGAAATTGGTGTGATTTCTTGATTTTTTTTTGTTCAAGGCTGTGAGGGGCGGTGGAATTTGGTAGAGGTGGGTTTTGGTGTTGCCATGGTGGGGTTATGGTGTTATTCCGGCGTGATTTGTGAACGGTGGTTTGTCGGCTGTGTTCACTGTTTTCGTGAATTGTTGGCGCTGCGGTGATGAACGGCAAGTCACAGTGGGAGTTGGGTTGCTGGGTTTTCTGAATGTTGAACAGAGTTTATGGGTTTGGAATTGCCTGACAGAGTGCCGATCTCGGCCTGGGGTGGTTGTTGGGTTGTTGGAATTTGGGTTGGGTTGCTGGAATTTTGGAATTTTTTTGGGTTGCTGGAATTTTTTTTTTGTTTGGTTGCTTTGTTTGGTTGCTGTGATGAGAAATTAATTTGGGTGGGAGTTGGTTATTTTTGGTGGGAAGTAATGATAAAAAAGTAATTTTTAATAAAATAGAGATAAAGATAAAGAGTACTGTTGGAATGGTTGTTTAAAAAAAAAAATAGAGAGTTGTTAAAAAGTGTAATTTTAGAGATAAAGATAGAGATAAAGATAAATGACTGCTGGAGATAGCCTAACTAGCAGTCTAGCAAAATAAGATCTCTGAAAAGATGGAAAGACAAAGACTTGTTGATATATATATATATATATATATATGTATATTTTTTGCTGAATAAGACTTGTTGATATTTGAAAGTTGAAACCGTGGCCCAAGCCTTTTTTGTTTTTTCTGTTTTCCATTGATTTCGTTCCATCAAAGCTGCTAAGCTAAAGTAGTACATAAGGAAGTTTCCTAACAAATAAAAAACAAGGAAAAAAAGGAATACCTTATGGAATCAAGGAAATGAGATTTGGCTGTCCCTTAGCAACTAACACGTATAATGCCCAATTATTGCCTCTAAATGTCGGTGATAAGCATTAATTGTAAACATGGTTATTAAATTTCTTAATATAGAATCCTATGATCTTAGAATTGTTATACCATCCGTGACGTATTAGGATCTTAGTACATAACTATCATCGTGATAGGATTTAGATTCAAATCTTGAGATCAGTCGAATCATAATTCTATCCGTTTCTAAATTTTGACATATATAAAGTCAATTATTTCGACATTTGAGTTCATTTTCAAAAAATCAGTTTTTATA